>PVJO010026139.1:0-21584 GCA_004026905.1 Hystrix cristata
CCACAGTCCAGCGTCCAGGAATAAAGTTTTATTGGCACCCTGGGCGCATCCGTGCACACTGTACACAACCACGCAGAGGTGCTCTGCCCACACCAGCAGAAACCAGGGCAGCGAGGCATCTAGAGAAAGTGGGGTCATGCAGGGAGCGGCCTGTAGAGCCCACAGACATACACAAGACATCAGAACTCTGAGCTGTCAGGTGAACGGGGCTCAGAGGCTGCGGGACACGCAGCCATCAACACGTAGAAGCAACACAGGCCTGTCTGCCTATATTCCCATGCTTGCATACACACGTGCGCACACACACACACATTGCTGGAAAGGCCAAAGAAGCCTACAGCAGTGCTGCTTCAGAGCCGGCAGGGCACAGGGAGGGCACTCACACGTCACCTCCGTGCCTGCTCGCCCGTGCACTGCCATCTCAACCTTTAGCCAGGAACATCAAAGCAAACGTAAGGCCTTCTGGGATCCCCTTGGGGAAGACGTGGCTCGGGCCCCAAGGGATCGAGGGGCCGTGTGTCCCTCCCCTCTGCCAGCGCCCTGTGAACCCCAGCAGCATTCTGCAGCCAGTGAGCCCATGGTGGATGGAGGCTCATAGAGCCCTTTGCAGGGACCAGGATGTCACCCACCTTAGCCAGGCCTGCCCGGTGGGCTCCCTGTGACTCTATGTAGGCCACGTATTTGTTGAAGTCCTTAAATTCTTCCATAGTTGGGCGGAAAGTCATGATCTTACAGCTGGGGTTCTGGGCCCCGTGGTCCTCAGACCCCATGGCTGCAGCCGCACAGCGCCACACCTGCAGGGAGAGAAGAAGGGTGAGCTCTCGGCCCCGCTCCTCACCCGGCCGCCACCTCTCACCCCGCCGCCGCGCTCTCGAGCTCCAAAAAGACTCGTGGCCGCGGGGAGAGCAATGCACTGGGCCTGGCAGCTAGGGGAGGGCGAGAGGCACTGAGAGCCAGCTCCATCATCCGCACCTGGCACGGAGGACAGGATGATGCCGGCTAATTAAAAGCAGAGGCATCCTACTTGAGAAAGCCAACGCGACAAAGGAAGCCACTCATATTAACCGTGCCTCGGAAATAAAGGCTGCTGCTGCCGGGCACTCGCCCTCGGCGCCGGCTCGGGCTTCACATCAATATGCGGACTTGTGAAAAGCTCAGCCCTAGATGTGCTCTTGGAGGTGAGAGCTGGGTACAAAAGAGAGTCACAGGTCACGGTTGCGCACACTTGTCATCCCAGTGCTCTGGGCGGCTGAGGCAGGAGGATCGCAAGCTGGAGCCACTCTGGCAGCTCACTTAGCAAGACCCTGGGGATGTAGTTCAGTGAGGAACACACGTCTTTTCAGGGGAAAGGCCCTGGGTTCAAACCTCAGGACCACAAAAAGAGGGAGGGTAGGCAGGCCCAGCAGAACCCAGGCCCAGTGTAGTGAGAGGAAGCACACAGGAGGCCCGGCTGAAGGGCGCGTGCAGTTCCTGCGGTCGGAGACGCTCCGGGCCCGCTGGCTATGCACACACCAGCGTGCTGGGCAGAGTCTGCGTGCCACCCAGATCCTCCCTGGCACCAGGCCGGCATCTCACCAGGAAGCACAGGCTGCAGCCGCTGCCCCCCACCCTGGCAGCCCCGTCCAGCCGGCGAAGGTTTGGGCCATCCTCTGAGGAGGGTCCTCCCTGGCCACGAGACTCCCCAAATGTGAGTCCCAAGGCCCCTGGAGCCCTCCAGACATGTCTGAGGTAAAAGGAACCCGGGTGCACACAGACCAGAGAACACAGGACAGTGGCAACACACACCCGCCCTACAGCCCTGGGTGACCTGCATGAGAGGCAGCCCACCCAGCGGAGGGTCCCCCGTCGCCAGCTGCAGCTCCCCAAGGCGGCACCAGAGGGCAGCATGTGCCCAGGAATCCCATGCAAGCCACACCAGAAGACCGGGCACTGCCGCCCCTGTTCAAGCAGAAGCAGGACCTCGGGGGACAGGATGCCTGTCCCCCTTACCACCTGCCCTCTGATCCCTCAGTGCCCTTAGCCAGCTCATCCTCGCCCGGGACACACGGGACTCGGCACTAGGGACAGTAGCCAATTCCCACCCAGAAAGTCCTGCTGCCTGGACCCCAGTGGGGGCTACCCACAGAGAAACCCACGCCAGGGCCACAGTCCTGCCCCGCATGCGGAGACCGCAGGCTTCAACTTCCAAGGCAGACATGGTGCCACCAGCCAGGCCACACATGCACCATGAACAACGGGATGGGCTGTCACAAACACCCTCCAGGGAGCAGGTACAGCCACCGACCCGCACAGCAGCCTGCCCAGGAGGCTACCCTCACCAGGACCTGAGTCTTGGGGGCCCAGGCTGTGTGGACCCCAGTCCCCACCCGCACGCTCACTGCCCCCCACACGCTGCACGCCGCCCTCACGGGACCTCCCCAGGCTGACGTGGGATCTGTGCCGAGCAGGACTTCCGGGAATGTCCTTGGGAGCCAGTGGCCTGGTAGGAACAGGACCTTGGCAGGGAGGTCTCTGGCACCTGGTGGGTGAGGCCTGACAGTCCTCCTGTGAGACAGGGCACCTGCCACGTCACACCGCCCACCCACGCTGTGGGGATGCTGGCAGCCGGGGCCAAGAACAGCAGCAGGGCTCTGCAATGCGCACCAGTGAGGAACAGCGCCCTGGTGATGGGTGGCGCAGGGCTTTGTTTTGCTCTGCTGTATTCACACTTTTTGAAATGATTTTCCCTGTCTCAAAATAAAAAGTAAGCACAAAGCCCTGAGTTCAATCCCTAGCACCAAAAAAAAAAAAAGTAAAGGGCCAGGATGTAACTCAGTATGAAGGCCCTGGGTTTAGGGCCCAGCAGGAAAAATCATACCTGTCTATACTTTACACCAGAATTTCCTGAAGCCCTGCCCTGGAACCCAACCTCCAACTTACCAAAGACGGGGACAGAGGACCTTGTCCTTATGCGCCTTTTTTTTTTTTTTTTTTTTTTTTGCTTTTGAGACAGGGTCTCACTCTGTAGTCTAGGCGGGCCTTGAACTCACAGTGAATCCTCCTGCCTCAGCCTCCCAAATCCTGGGATCACAGGCATGCACCACCACACCCCGCCTCAGAGGATCTTGTAAAGTTCCCATGAGAGGCCTTGAGGGGTCCAGAAAGAGTAATGTGTACTACACAGAAAAGTGAGGCCCTTAAACAATAAGATGATAAACAGCCCAATTAAAAACCAGGCCAGGGGCTGGGGACTTAGCTCAGTGATTAGAGTGCTTGCCTTGCAAGCACAAGGCCCTGAGTTCGATCCCCGGCACCACAAAAAAAAAAAAAAAAAAAAAAAAAAACCAGGCCAAGGTCTCCAACAGGCACCTCTCCACAGCACACACACACAGATGGCCCACAAGCACATGAAGACATGCTCAGTATTGTTCAGTGTCAGGGGACTGCACCACAGGGCCACAAGGAAGCCAAGCACAGTGGCGCACACCTGTCAACCCAGCTGCTCTGGAGGCTGAGGCAGGAAGATCTCAAATCTGAGCCCAGGTTGGGCAACTTAGCAAATTCACAAGATACTGTCTCAAAGAGAAAGTAGAAGGGGCTGGGGATGGAGCTCAGGGTAAGCACGTACCTAGTGTGGTTGAGGCCCTGGGTTCTAACTTCAGCAAAAGAAAAAAGAAGATCCTAAAATCCTTGAGGAGCTAACACATCGTACCCCCCAGAATGCTGGAGTCAGAACTAGGGACAAAGAGAAGTGCTGTCGAGGACCTGGAGGAAGACCCTGCAGATGGGGTGCGAGGCAGCACAGGCTGTGGATGAGGCCAGTGTTTCCACAAACAGTTCAGGTTAAACTTAGCACGTTCAAGAGAAATGAAAGCACGTGTCATGTGGAAACGTGTGCTCACGGTGAGGACAAAGGGACACACAAAGGGACTGGGGCCTGTGCCGGGCAGGAGACGGAACATTCTGGAACAGACCACAGGGACGACTACACCATCCAACGGCTGCCCTGGCTCCGGCTTGATGCACTTTCCAAGGGGAGCTGGCTCAGGACCCGGGTGGCAGTGATGCTCAGCAGTGGAGGGGACCTGAGCCCTGTGATCCTCTCGGCTGCGGCTCTCAAAGGGGTCGCCCGGGACAGGGGTGGCCTCGGGACACATGGGCAGCTGTGGAAAAGAGCAGGAGTCCGACAGCACCGGAGCGACAAGGTCCATGGTTACACAGGACCCGTCCTCCTGGGCACACAGCCGTCCTGCGGGCTCCAGGCCCTGTGCCCGGCGGGCCCCGGCCCTCAGGATGTCCGGGTGGCGACAGATGCTCCAGGAGCGGGGGGCAGGCGGGTCCTCTGCGCAGAGAGGCGGGACGCTGGAGAGGCAACATGGAGGGGACACGGCTTCGCATCTCCTCCGCACCCACCAACACAGTTCCAGTCGAGGACTGAGGCTCTGCTCTGCTCGGCGCCATCTCCTTTTGTTTTGTTCGTTTTTGGTTTTCCGAGGCAAGGTCTTGCTGTGTAGCCGGGCTGGCCGTGGGCGACACGTGCGACTTCAGAGCCAGGAAGCCTCAGCCGCCTCCCCCACCTTCCAGGCCCCTTAGGAGCCCTCGGCGGGGCACCAGGCAGAGTTCAGGTCTGGTGCCAGAGGGGACCCCTCTGACAAACACCATCCCAGGGGCGGAGAGGGTGACGAAGCGGGCCCAGGAGGGTGGCCAGCAGCAGCAGGCCGAGGCTGGAAGCAGCGGGCTTGCGCAGAACGTCCCGGCAGAGGGCGCCCGGATAACACCGGGATGAAGCCAAAGCCAGTGAGACCGAGAGGAGGGACCAGGTGTGGAGTGGACAAGAATAGCACCAGAGAGAGCGTCTGGGAGGCTGAGGCAGGAGGATCCCAAGTTTGACCCCAGCCCGAGCAACTTAGTGATTTAGTGAGACTCTGTCTCAAAATAAAAGATTAAAAAGCGCTGAGGAAGCTGAGTATGGTGGCGTATGCCTGTAACTCTGGCACTCAGGAGGCTGAGGCAGAAAGATCACTGTGAGTTCAAGGCCAGCCTGGGCTACATAGTGAATTCAAGGGCAGTCTGCACTTCACAGTGAGGTCCTGTCTCGAGAAACAAAAAAAAGGGCTGGGAGTGGAGCACAGTGCAAATACCCTGGTTCAGTCCCCAGTACTGGAAAAAAAAAAACAACTGGGGAGACGGCGGAGGCAAAATGGTGGCCCCCACAGCAGCCCTGTCCTAGTCCCTGGCTCCTCTCGGGGCCAGGGACCCTGCAGGTGGGACTAAGAACAGAGGCGGAGGAGGGCGCGCACCGTGGAGAACACACACTCCACACGTACAGGCCAAGGTCCCTCCCACAACCCCCAGAGAGCACAGACAGGGGCTGTCCCGACGTGCTGGCACCCAGTGTCCTTGTGAGAGGGAGCCGGGAGGATGGGAGCAGGCGCTGTGATGACACGGGGCCACCAGCCAGGGGACGCGGGGTCCTCGGACCAGCCAGACGCTGATCAAAGCCAGACACAGAGCTGCCCTGAGGTGACCAGAAGGGAGCCCAGCTGGAAAACTCACTGCAGACACCCAATCTCAGAACCCACAGAGCCACCAGACCTGCAGTCATGTGTGACAGCAGCCGCTGGAGACACATGGAGATCATGTGAGGGTGTTTTTTCTTTTTTCTCTTTTTTTCTTTTGTTTTGGTGATTTGAGACCAGGTCCAGGCTGGCCTCCAACTTTTGGCGGTCGCCCTGCCTCGGCCTCCTGAGTGCTGGGATTACAAGTCCAGGAGGGTTTCTGAAAAGCTCTCAGGACACACAGGCATCCCCTGCCCAAGCTGGAGCCAGGGCAACGGACAGGGAGGGCATGCGAGGGCGCTCAGCTACCCACATCTCGCCAGGGTCTTTCCGGCTAACGCAGGGCCTGGAGCACCCAGCCTGAGCTGCCACACCCCAGCCGACTTCTGCCTGACTCCACTCCCCAAAGCTCGGCCGAGACAAAGCACCTTCCCCCTCCTTGCTCTGAGGCCTACGCAGCCATTTCTGTGACCTAAAACTGGAAGATCGCATGCTTCAAACAGGTGACCGAGTGGTCTGTGGCTCATATCTCAGACCTGAGATTATCTGAAAAAATGTAAAACTACAGCGGTTTCCCCCCTGTGTGCCCTGGGGGGCTGGCCCCGGTCTCCCCGCACTGGGGTCCCACAGGGCTGTCCTCCTCCACCCAGGACAGCCCAGGGACATGTAGTGGAAGAGACACCTTGGGTTGGGCTGAGAGGCACCTGCCCCTGGCTAAGCAGTGTTCTTGGGGCTGCCCTCCCAGGATGCTTTCCTGCCAAGCGGGTCCTCGCCCAGGAGTCTCAATGCCACTCAGCAGGGGGCCAAGGCAGGGACAGTCTGGGCCCTGTGCCGGAACTACCATAGCCAGGCACTGTCCCTTCCTGTCCCCCCACCAACACCTGCCCACGGCACCCGGGATCAGCAGGTTCTCCACTCCCAGTCCCTGGCCTGTACTGGGGGTCTCCCCGGGCTCAGGACAGAAGGGGCTGGCCAGAGGCTCCTGGGGTCCCATGATGCAGGTGTCCAGAGACCGGGCAGAATCCCCCAGGGAGACTTAGAAATGTCAGTGTGTCCTCCAAAGGGACACTGATGACCAAGAGAAGTGGGCAGCGCCGTCTGGAAAAGCCATAGTGGTCTGCTGACTGTGATGCGCCCACACTGAGCAGCCCGAGCTGCCCCGCCCACACTGGCAGCCCCTGTCAAGGGAGGTGTGGCCATCAGGTGACACTCTGCACTTGCCAGAGAGTCTGAAGAGCCCCTGCCACTCTCTCAGTGAGGTCCCTGCCACCAGAGCACACAAAGACCCAGCAGCCCCAGCTTCCAGGTACAGCCCTGCAGAGGTAGCCAGAGAAGCCCTCGAGCTGGCCCCAGACGGTAGCCTCACACATGGTGGCATGGTGGCTGGAAGCTGCTGTGGGTAAGAGGTGTGGGACCCGCGTCTCTGGCCCCACATGCCTGGGGGCCTCAGGGAGACAGGAGAAGGTCAGGGGCCATGCTCTACAATCTGACCACAGACAGTCGCCCTGTGACCACCTGGGCTGACAGGCCTGGCCTTCAGTGCCGCCTTGCACCTGGCCAGCTCTGGGCAGGTTCCTCGCCCTGACAGCAGTGGCGGGCATGGGTCCCAGGAGGGGCCCCAGAGGTGCCAGACAGCCTGGCTCACCTCGCCCATCTGCAGCGTCCCTTCTGCCTGTTGGGTAAACATCTCCAGCTCTGGCCACTGGAGTGTGGGCCTCACCCGGAGCACGGTTCGGTCTGTCACAACCATCTTCCCCGCATCCCTCTGGCCCCCCCAAGGCAGAGCCCGTGGCTGCCTGCTGTCTGCTCACGCTCTTTCCCCTGCCCCCGACGGCTGCAGCTGCAGCTGAACCAGGCTTCCCGGTCGCAGGCCAGCCCCAAATACTGGGCCGGCGCCGTCACCCTGGGCCGGCGCTGTCACCCTGGGCCTGGCGCACTTGAGTCCGGGCTCCTACAGGCAGATGTGGGCTACCAGGCTTCGGGCCACACTGGCCCCATTCTGAAGGCTGCAAGGGAAGGGCCGGCCTGAGGCCATCACTGAGCCCAGACAGCAGCCCCACGCCCCAGGAGACCACAGGGACCGGGACACTCTCACAGGCATCACCCTGGACCCGGGGTGCGACCTGAGCATGCCTCTCTTCCTCTCAGCGAGTGACAAGCCTGCCAAGCGACAGGCCGTGTCACCCCGGGGAATCTGCTCTGCTCTGTATACCCAGGCGCCCAGCCTCACCCAGTCCCAGTCCTCCCCCTGAGCACCCTTAAACCACGGAAAGAAGCCACCAACAGCTGGGTGTGGTGCCCACCTGCAATCCCAGCACTTGGATGGCTGAGGCAGAAGGACTGCCACGAGTTCCAAGGCAGCCCGGAATCTGTAGTGAGTTCAAGGCCAGCATGGACGACATAGCAAGACTCTGTCTCAAAAAGAAACAAAAAAACAAAACACCACCACCACCATCCTTGGCGTTAGAGTGCAGGGAAAAGTGCCCAAATCACATGGTGACAGCTCAGCAGGTCCCTGTTCCCAGCACTGGGGTACACAGGGTGCATGGAGCCCGTAGTGAGGGGCGTCCATTGCCAGCCTGACTGGGGACTGACCAGTGGGCACAGGCGCAGAGCGAGGGTCTGAAGGTGCTGGTCACACTGGGGCACAGAGGCCTGGGGCTCCCTGCAGGAAGAAGAAATGGCCACCACCAAGCAACTCCAGGAGAAGCGACGCCTGGCTCAGGACGACCTGGCTGGACCCCTCTGGCTCCAGCACAGAGTGACTCTCATAGCTTGGGGAGGGGAAAAGGGACAACCGCTCTGAAGAATCCTTCCAAACTCAAAGGCAGCCCTCAGGCTGCTGGGGGAGCGGGACCCAGCCACCACCGTGCACACAGGAAGCTGTACAAGAACATTCAGGGCAAGACCCACCCAGTCCCTGGCACAGGGCACCCCAAGGGGCTGGCACCCACCCTCCAGCCCAGGTAGAAAGAGGGGCGATGGGGTGAGAGAAACGCTACAGGGGCACAGTCAGCTTGGCTGCAGCCCCAGCCTGGATTTGCTCATGGCCCAGGGGCAGAGCCTTTTTCTCCGCAGACCACATAGGGAACGTGTGCAGACTTACAGACCACAGAACCCGTCACAAGAATCCCACTTTGCTGTCCCAACAGGAAAGCCACCATAGAGGACACGGAAATGAATGGGCATGGCTGTGTGCCAATAAAGCTTTATTAACAAAATGGACTGAGGGCCAGATTCGCTGCAGACTGCAGCCTGTGGACCCCACCATGGATGCCCAAAGCCCGTTCCTGTCCTCGTCCTTTCCAGGGGACATGGCGCTCTCAGCTGCACTAGGCCCTTGTGAGCCATGCAGCCGAGGATCAGGACCTCTGTTGGGGGCAAGAGCAGTGCTGCAGAACCCACGCAGCGCTGAACACGGGCAGCTTTGTTTTGGTGGCTCAGGCCCATGTGACCTCCCAGACGCCTCCATCCTACGTCCAACCCTACGCAAGTGAGCCAGAGTGATGACCTCAGGGTCACCAGCAAAAGTCACTCCTTTGTGTTTTGTTTTCTTTGCAGTCCTGGGGATGGAACCGAGGGGCGCCCTAACACCAAGCTACATCGCAGTTCTATTTATTTTTTATTTTGAAACACAGTCTGGCCCAGGTACCAGGCTGGCCTCAAACTTGGATCTTCCTGCCTCAGCCTCACAAGTAGCTGGGATGAAAGAGATGTGCTGCCATTCCTGGCCACCCCTTTAAAACCTGTATCCCAAATCAAGGGTGTCACTCAGTGTCAGAGCCAGGGCCTAGCACACACAAGGATCCACCTTCCATCTCCAGCACCCAAAACAAGCCAACAAGACAGCTCTACCCTCGATCTTGGCAAAGGACCAGAGAAGGGATGAACCTGGCAGTCCGGCCATGGCTGTTGTGAACACCTCTCTTGGCAATGAGTCTGGGGAGGCTCGGTGGGCAACTGCCCACAAGGTTACAGATGCCATCACATACTGCATGGGCACGGGAGCAGGAAGGAGGACTCCAAAAACTTCACTGCCAAGGCCAGGATCCAGCCTGGCACTCAGGGGGCTGCAAGTCCAGTCCTGTATGGGCAATTCAGCGAGACCCTTTCTCAAAATAAAAACTCAAAAGGGCTGCAGATGGAGCTCAGTGGTGGAGTGCCCCTGAATTCATGCCCCAGTACTTAAAAAAATTTTCTTAAATCAGTGTTTGAGCAGACACTGTATCTATGTTTAACCTAACTGAAATATTACACGGCAGTCAGGTATGGTGGTGCACACCTGTGATCGCACATTCTAGGAGGCTGATGCAGGAAGAGAGCAAGTTTAGCCCCACCTGGGCCACTTAGTGACTTAGTGAGACCCTGTCTCACAGTAAAAAATAAAAATTATTTTAAAAACTGACATGATATCCCATAAATACGTGCAATTTTTACATGTCAACTTTTCTTAAAAAGGCATTTCCAAAATAATCCTCCATCCAGGCACATCTCGGGGACAGTGTCCCAGAGGCCTGGTGCCTGACACAGACAAGCACGCCAGCGCCCCCTGGCGCCCCCAAGGCCACCGGAGGTGCTGGGGCGCAGTGAGCCCAGGGCTGTCACAGGGAAGACTGGCGGTCGGATGTGAAGGGCCACCACACAGACACACGCCCAGAAGGTCATGAAGAAATGTCCCAAAGCGCCAGCGCCCGGAGCACCTCTGCCCGCGGAGCCCCGGGGGTCAGAGCGCCCTGCTCACCTCGCAGGTCCTGGGTGTGCTCCAGCGGCAGAGGCCGCCAGGGGAAGGTGCTCCAGTTACTGGCTGTGACTTCTGTCAGGCTGCTCTGGCAATGGCGATGGCCCCTAAAATGTGCAAATAAAGCCATGATTAGATGGTGGCATGCCCTAGTTTCCTCCTCCCTGACGCTCCCAGCAGATGTGCCTGGCCAGGGACATAAGCCTTTTCTTTTCTTTCTCTTTTTTTATTTTTGAGGCAGGGTCTGCCTTGTGATCCTCTCGCCTCAGCCTCCCAGAGTGCTGGGGTTACAGGCCTGCACCACCGTGCTGCCTTTCAGGAGGTTTGAAATCGCAAACATCCTTACAACATGCAATATTCTCTGTTTTCTATCTTAATCTGGGTTTTTCCAAATTGCCAGGCAGGGCCCATTCCTTTGATTTCGCTCTTTTCAAAGGCAACACCCCCAGCTGGAGGCAAATGGGTTGGAAGCACAGGCTACCCCCTCCTCCTCAGGAAGGGATGACTGCCCAGCACCCCTCAGAGGGCTCCTTGTCCCCTCCCACCACGCGGTGCCAAGCCCTCCTGCTCCACAGCCCCACCAATGCCAGACATAGCCGCGAGCTCAACTCAGGGGCCTTGGGGTCCCAGAATCCTGCAGTGACCCCCAAGGAGTCGTCCCTATGGAC
The DNA here is from genome assembly GCA_004026905.1 of Hystrix cristata. Taxonomy (NCBI): domain Eukaryota; kingdom Metazoa; phylum Chordata; class Mammalia; order Rodentia; family Hystricidae; genus Hystrix; species Hystrix cristata. Next base: position 10,944 of record PVJO010026139.1, read on the forward strand.
CTGTGGCTTTGTCTTCTTCCATGGGAGTCTGCAGATGGGACTGAACAAGGGAACTTCCTGGCTCAGTGACACACACTGCTAGTGCCAGCTACTCAGGAGGCTGAGGCAGGAGGATCAAAGTTTAAGGCCAGCCTTGGCAACTCACAGAGATCCTATCTTGAAATAAAAAATAAAATGCCAAGAAATACAGCTCAGCATAAAGGCCCTGGGCTCCACCCCCAGTACAACAAAAAAATAAAGTTCAGGACTCTAAGAAGGGATCATCCCCTGGGTCCCCAGAGAGAGCGCAGGAGGTGAGACACAGAGACACTGGAGACACAGCGCTGCCTGCTCTGCAGACAGAGGGAGGGCCACCAGCTGTGGGCTGCGGGCGCCACTAGGAGCCAGGACAGGACCAGGCTCCTGGAGCTCCCTGTCCTTGGCCACCCCAGCAGGAACGGGACCCGAGAGGAGCCACCAAGAGTGAGCGCACATGGGTCCTGGCCTGCCCCACCCAGAGGCCACCACACTGCGGAGCCTGAGGGCCCTGCTGCAGCTCCCGCCCAGCAGGCTCCACTCTACACAAGGCCCAGGGTGACGGGGCACAGGGCCAGGCAGCCCCCTCGGAGGGTGGGCTGCACACACGATTTCCCTCCACAAACTGCATGCAGGAGACACGGGACAGTCGCCTCAGGGTGCAGAGACCCGATCAACACGACTCCAGCCAGGAACCATGACGAGGGCACCTCCCTAAACCTCACCCCAGTGTGAGCACGAGAGAAACAGCAGGTGAACCCCAGTCCAGGGACATCCACAACCCACCTGGACTGTCCTCCTCAAAACCGTCAAAATTAGCCAGGTGCAGGGCCCATGCCTGTCATCCAGCGCTCTGGGCAGCTGAGGCAGGAAGATCCCAAGTAAGCAATTTAGAGACACCGTCTCAAAATAAATAAAAAGGGCTGGAGTGCAGTTCAGTTGAAAGGCCCCAGGTTCAATCCCCAGTACCATAAGTCTAAAAAAAAGAGAGATAAAACTGTCCAGGTCATCAAAAGCAAGGTAAGCCTGAGAGCGTCACAGCCTAAAGGAACCCAGAGAGAGGTGACAACTGTATCCCGTGGGATGCAGCACCGGCCGGGATAAACAGGAAATAGGAATAAAGCGAGGACTCTGATGAATCATCACAGTTCCTGGCTGCAGAGGCGCGTGAGAAGGTGAGCGTGCGCACACAATACGGGGAGGGCGGCGTGGATGGCTGGCGGTGCCAGCGGCTCTGTGCGCACAAGCCTGCCCAGCCAGCCACTGACCACCATCTGGGGCTCCAACAATACAGCTGGGGTGGGAAGCAGGGCACCCCATCGGGGCCCGCGGGGGACACCCAGGCACCCTGAGAGGTGTGGCCTGACCAGGAGCAGATGCCAGGCTCATGCCTGCGTCTCACTACTCTGCCCCTCTGCACAGGGATGGCGGTGGCCAGGGACAGGCAAGCGGCTGGCACTGCAACCACATCAAGGTACGGGGACTACTGCTGACAGGTAGCATCTGGCGACCCTGGGACCTCGCCCCGTCCTGAGGGGCAGAGGAGGAGCCCCGGCCGGCGGCGCTGCAGGGACCGACCCTCAGGGCCCCCGCCTACCCCCACACCTGGGGCTGGGTGCGGTTGGTTCCAAGATGCGCGGGCCACCCGGGCAGTGTCGGGGCCGGACTGGAAAGGCCCCCAGCGGCACAGTGACCAGACCCAGAGGCCCCAGGGCCTGACCCTGCCCACTCCTCCTGGGGCCACAGCCAGGAACTGCCTTCAGAAGGGACACCGTTTCCTGACCCCACCCACACCTTGGCCCACCAGGACAATGGTCCCTTCTGCAGCGGATGCCAGGTGTCCATGCAGGGTCCGGAGGCCACCCACAGCTCCAGAAGGGCTGAGACCCCAGCACAGCATCCCGCTGTGGGCAAGAATACAGCAGCTCTGAGGAGGCCGTACACACATACACACACGCGAGCGCGCACAACAGGCACAATCACACCAGCCGTGGTGACAGGCCTGGAACTGCGACACCTACAGCATCGCACACAGTCTAAGCGCCACCTCCACCACCGGGAGCCGGGTCGCTGGGAGACCCAGTCACCATGAGAGGGGCAGGGGACATACAGAGGCCTCCAGGCACCAGGCTCAGGAGACAGCAAGGTGTCAGAAGGGACACAAGGAGGGAGCCCAGTGGGAAGACTCACACGACAAAATCGTTACCAACAGTACCCCGGGAGAGCCGCGGAACAAGCTGAGCACGGTGGCACACGCCTGTCACCCCAGCACTCTGGGAGGCTGAGGCAGGAGGGCAGCGTGTTCTAACCCAGCCTGGGCAACACAGCAGCTTAGTGAGACCCTGGCTTGAAACAGAAAGGGCTGCGGCTGTAGCTCAGTACGAGGGCCTGGGTTCCACCCGCAGTGATGAACCAAATAAACAAAAAAAGAAACAGGGGGAAAGCTGTGTAAGGCCTGTTTCTGAGAAAAGACTAGAGTTCAGAACACACAAAGGTCTCTCGCACCTCAGGAGCTCAAGGGAAACACAGGTGAGGATCTGAGCAGACAGGCGAGCGGCCCTCAGGCACGTGAACGGACGCCCGCCGGCACAGTGATGGTGTGAAAGAGCAGGAAAGAGGCCAAACCCGCACTGTGGGCGAGGACAGCAGGGCCAGGGCCCGCTCCAAGCCCCAGAGCCACCCTGGAGGGCCATGGGAGTTGGGCGAGAGGGAAGTGGGTCCCTGGGCACCCGGCCTTGCACAGGCCCTGTGCGGGGGACAAGAGGTGATGGGGGACAGTCATTCAGCTCACCATGCCCCTCGTGACAGTGCCAGTGAGGGGTGTGGGGCAGGGCCTGACCCGAGGTCCTCCGCAATGGCTCCGCCTCCTGCTCTGGCCTTGCCCAGGTCCTGGTTCCAGCTCCCAACCTGTGACTTGGCTCCGGCAGGAGGTGGCTGGCCGCTCTGCCCTGACGCCCGTCACCATGCTTTGTATGGGTCACGACGATTCCATGCCCGCCACAGCAGGCACAGCCCTGAGGCTATCAGGGTCAGGGTGGCCACCTCCTAGGTCACCCCAAGGGCAAAGCAGATGGGACAAGATGTGAGGCGGACAGTGAGACCGCACTGCTCCAGGGGACACGGTGCGGCTGCACATCGTCAGTGCAGAGGGACGGAGCGGCCTGGGCTGCAGGTGTCGGGGGGAGGAGCGAAGGCAGAGCCACGCCAGGCTGGCCCCCGCGCCCCTCGCAGGCACCCGCCCCTGCTCTGAGAACACAGCCCCCTCCCCCGCCCACAAACTGCCTCCGCTGGATGAAATTTGGGTCCAGACGCACAACTGCAGCACACGCACTCAGGTCACGGTGACCCGCGCGGTCTCCAGGCACAGCCAGGCGGCTCGCGCAGCCCCATCTACCGACCACAAGGCCGGACACAGAGGCGGCGGGGTGAGGACAGGCTGCCGGAGGGCTCCCGGACTCCCGGGAGAATACAGGCCAGGGGCCAGGAGGAGAGTGACTCGGGGGCCCGTGCCCGGCAGAGGTGGTGTGGGGATGGCAAGGACCCGTCACCAGGAGGGGCTCCCGAGGGGGTCTCCACAGCACGCCCACCCAGGACACCGCCACCCACCGCCGAGCCATGCCGGGCCCAGCAGCACCATCCTGTGGAAACCCGCAAGCCCACGACAGAGTCATGCGTAGCTCACAAGGGGCGCTGGGGACCCCGGAGGAGCAGCGGACTTGTGGGGAAGGCGCGCGGGAGGAGGGACATCCAGAACTAGAGCCGGCAACTGCAGAGTCCTGCCTGTGACGAGGCGGCGCTGCTGAGCACCAGGGTGGCATGGGCTCCTTCCTCCACGGGGCTGGACAGCTGCGGCCGCAGGAAAGAGGGGAGGCCCGCCTCACACGGCTCCCAGAACAACCGACTGCAAGTGCGCCGGGGATCCGGGTGAGGGAGGAGACCACTGAGCTCCCAGCTCCAGAAGAAAGCCGGGATGCCTCAGCCCTGGGGGCTCCGGTGTGGCCCCTAATTCCTGCGTGGTGGAGTCCACAGGGACACAGGCTGAGGAGGCCGGGGCAGGGTCCGGGGGCAGGAGCGGCCCCGCCAGAGGGGAAGCCTAGCTGGCTGTGGCTCTGTTGCCGCGTCCCCCACCCGTCACCGCACAGCCCAGACCCAGGATGGGCGCCCTGGGCACCCCCGCTCTTCACCTGTCACCCAGGTCTCGGGGGCTCGGTTACAGCAACAGAAGGCAGCCTGCCAGGCGAACTGCGGGGCAAATCCAGAGACGAGGAAAGAAAGAGCCATCCTCGTGACTGTAGCGGAAAGGCAGGCAGGCAGGCAGGGAGGAGGGGAGGGGAGAAGACAATGTCGGCAGGGAAAAGAGACTAATGAAGCCAAAGGCACCTGAGTGACAGGACAGCTACCACACTGTCCCCAAGGCCACATCCACTGCGACACGGTGCTCTAGGCTTCGGGGGAGGTCAGAGTCCCGCAGAAAGTGGGTACGAGGCAGGCACAGACATCGCAGTCACAGGGTGGCCTTTCCCAAGACGAGGTGCTCGGCCACTCAGTCCAGCAGCGCCTCTCCCTCCTCCCCGGCTCCCAGGCGGGCTGGAACAGCGCGCCCTGCCACGCGGAGGGGAAGCACAGGGGCTGGAGGGGCCTTGGGGGAGCCGGGTGCAAAGACTCCCCTGGACCCTGCAATCCTCCCGCGACTAAGGTGAAAATCATATGGAGGCCAGAAGCAACTGAGACGTCAGCCAGAGAGCGGCACCCCAGCTGTGCAGGGGGCCGGGAGCCCCCCGGACACACACAGGAGGAGGAGCCCTGAGCAGAGCCCATGTCTCCCTCTACAGCGCCCGGCTCCTTGGTGCTGGCGGGTCTGCTTACTCAGGGAGCGGGCAGATGGGCTTGGTGGCACTACTGGCCACACGACCAGACTCTGGAGCCGTGCCAGGGCTTACACTCTAAACCCATCAATGGATGGATAGAGAATAAATAAAGGAAATCAGTAAGAGGTGCTGGGGGTGCCCTAACAGAAACACAAACAGAAGCAAACACCCAGACCTTATTTCAAGCGAACACAGCCCAGTCAGGAGGGGCTGGACGGAAGGAACCAACCCAGGACTGTGAAATACCAAATACCGTGAGTCTGCAACAAGGACAACCAGCCTGCGGGCTGCTTCCAGGGTAGGCGGGAGGGGCTCTCACTGCAGCAAAGGGGGACAGCAAGGGACCGGGGGGGAGGACTGAACCCGCGGATACTGGGGCATGGTAGAGGGATAGGTGCCAAGGTGGATGGATGGCTGGCCGGACAGATGGATGGATGCGCGGAGAGGTGGGTGGATGGAGGTGGGCTGGGTAGGGGATGGATGAATGGATGGGTGTGGATAGGGGTGGAGATCTAAATGGGTAGACAGAAGCATGGGTGGGTGGCCGGTTGCGTAGATGGAGGAGTAGTAGGGTATACAGATGGATGAATGGAGACATGGATAGAAAGACAGATAAGCAGACAACTAGCTGGACAGCTGGATGTGGAAATGGACAAAGATGTCTGTATGCGATAAACAGGTAGATGCAGAAAGAGGCACCGGTGTCCATGCATGTATACACAGCCACACTAAGGCGTGTGTGCACTCGTAGGTGCACACATCTGTCCCCTGTTCTGTCCACAGGGAGGCACAGGAGCACGGATCCCCGGGAGCTTCCTGCCCATCGTCTTTAAAGGGCATCACCACAAAGCAAATGGCAGTAGGGTGCATGGAGGCGGTTGGTCCTGGAGTCACCGAAGATAGGGGCGTGGGCTGGGCAGAGGGCCACGCCAGAAGTCAGCCAGGGCCGAGGGTGCCGGGGACCCGTAGCCACCTGCCTCGGGACAAACGCAGACGGGCCGGAACCAGGACTGTCCCTGCTGGGCTAACACACCACACGTCCCTGGATGGAAATCAACAGGATGGGGAGAAGATGGGGCTGCTCCTGTAGCACATGCCAACTCACACGTGCAGGACGCGGCCAAAGAACCTGCACTTGCAGCCGGATGAGCAGAGATGACTGAGGGCAACCACACTCCCAGGATTCGGGGTCACGGCATGAGGCACTCAGTGAGCACAGGCGCAAGGTCAGCACGCTGCCGGCTCCACCCGGACCAAGGGATCGGGGCTCACGTCACCAGAAACGAGTCGATACCATGCACCCAGGAGGACACAACATCAGCCTGCGACCTTCCTGCCAAGTGTGGTCGAGGGAAGAGCAGGCAGGCACAGCTGGGGGACGATCCACAGAACAAAACCTCGAGACAGGCTCAAAAGCTGTTCCAGATGAAAAGAAACAACAGAGCTGAGTGGGGTGAGGCACACCTGTCATGCCAGCACTCTGGGAGGCTGAGGCAGGAGGATCGTAAGTTTGAGCCCAGCCCGGGCAACTTAGCGAGACCCTGTTTCAAAATAAAAAAAAAAGAGCTAGGGATGTAGTTTAGGCCTTGGGTTCAATTCCCAATACGGGAGAAAGAAAAGAAGGAAAGAAGGGAGGGAAGGAGTGAAGCAGCTTGAGGCGACTGTGACCTGGATCCTGCCCTGGTACTCGTGGAGTCACTGCGAAGAGGGACAGGCCTCTCGGCATCCGTGTCAATTTCCTGACTTGGCGACTCGATAAGGGAATCCCTGCTCCAGGGAAACGCAAATCGAAGCCTTCGGCAGTAGCAGGCCTCTGCCTACAGTTCAGAAGGGCAGAGAGAGAGAATAAAGTAGAGACAGTGGACAAGCCTGGGTCCTGCGTATTCTTCATATTGTTCTTGTGACTTTTTGAGTCATCTAAAATTATGTCCAAAAAAATCACAAAACAGAAAACAGGGTTTGGGTGAGGAGCCAGGAAACCCAGGAGGGCCACCCACCACCCGCATCTCCCTAGACACTGAGGGCAGGGCAGCGCAGGGGGGCCGCAGAGGGGAGGGGAAGGGAGCCCCACACCCTGGGGCCGGCAAGCACCCCACCCAGCCAGAGGCAACCTGGGCACAGGCAGCCCGGCCTTCACATACGGGTTTATAGGCCTTTGATGTCCCATAATTAACTGCTTAAAACTATAATCATTAGCGAAGTCATCCTTGTATTTACCTGCAACTGTGCCCTGTAATCTCGGTAGGGGACCCAACCCCTCCCTGGAGGGCCCCGTAACCCAGGACCCAACCTGCGCCACACCTCACCGCTTCCAGAGCGCAGGTCTGTATAAACCCCTCATGGCACAGGGGAAGAACTGGGCCAGTGTTTCGCCATCTCAGGGAGGGAGGCCCGCTAAGCAGGTCATGAAGCTAGAAGCCTTAAAGGAAAATGCTGGCCGTGAACTTGAAAACCCTGCTCACAACAACACATCCAAAATAACCCTGAAGCTGAGCCGGGATGTGAGAAAACACGCGGAATGAGAGAGCGCGAGGAGCCCGGAAGTGGGCCGGCTGCCTTGGATACAGGAGTGCTAATGGCAGGGAGGAAGGAACAGGCCTCAGCTCCCCCAGAACAGCCCCAATTTGGGGCAGCTAGGCCCCCAATATCTGCACCGCCAGAGGGAGACCCAGTCTTAGATCAACAGGGAAACAAAGACCTCAATCAAAAGAGAAATAGTAGGAAGCCCCACAAGGGGGCGCCTGTCACCCCAGCATTGAGAGAGGCTGAGGCAGGAGGATCACCAAGAGTTTGAGGCCAGCCTGGGCTACACAATGAGTTCAAAACTGAACTACATAGTGAGATCCTGCCTCAAAAAAGGTGGGGGGGGCTCTCCCACCTGGCTGGTAGGATTGTAAACTGGTATGGCCACGTGGGGAAACAATCTGGTAGTTTCCTACAGTGTAAAACGTGGAGTTGCCATCGGACCCAGACATTCCCCTCCTATCTGCCCACAACAAAAGAACACACACGCCCATATCCATGTGTGTTCATAGCCGTATTATTCAGAACAGCCAAGAAGTGCAAACCACCCAACGTCCACCAACAGGAGAACGGATGGATACACACAGCCTGGCACATCTGGTCTGCGGAATATTACTCAGCCACGGAAAGAAATGAGGCTCTGGCACACACTACAATGTGAACAGACCTTGAGAACACGTTGTTATGCAGAGCGACGGTATATGAATGTCCAGAACAGACAAATCCCTAGAGACAGAAATGATGATTTGTAAACCAGAGACTGAGGTACAGCCTGCCAATCCAGCACTCTAGGAGACTGAGGCAGGAGGATTGCAAGTTCAAGCCCAGCCTGAGCAACTTAGCAAGATCCCGTCTCAAAATAAAAACTAAAGAAAAGGGTTGGGGATGTGGCTCAGTTGCAAAGGCCCCAAGTTCCATCTCCAGGGCCACAAAAATAAGTCTGATGAGTGAGCTGATGCCAGGGGCTGGAGTTTCTTTCTGGGGTGCTGACAGAGTGGTGGCTGCTGCTTAGCTCGTAAACGCACTAATGACCATTCAACTGTCCCCTCTAGGCCAGCCGTGCGGAACGAATGTGCACTTAAGAAAGCTTTTTCTTTGAAGCCGGAGAATCGAAGCAGCACTGTCTGGCTCTCGCCGAAGATCACAGCAGCGGCAGGTCACGGGTCCCGCGCACAGCCCACAGCCCCAGTGGCCCTCAGGAAGCAGTTCTGGCTGATCTGCAGCTTCTGTCCCGAATGTGCCTGAGACCCAGATGGCCAAGCAGGCAGGATGCACCGACCCTGCGAGGGGCAGAAGCCAGAGACTGATGGCGACAGAGGAATGTGCGGCCTCCCCAGCCCCACCCCAGGCCGCACAGACAGTTCCCACCAGACACGGGAGTGGGCCAAGAGGGGTACTCTTCAACCCCAGCACTCTGGGAGGCTGAGGCAGGAGGATCACAAGTTTGAGACCAGCCTGGGCAACTTAGCAAAACTCTTGTCTCAGACTTTGAAAAAAGGACTGGGGACATAACACAATGCAAAGGTCATGGGTTCCATCCCCGGTATTGAAAAAAAGGAAGAAGGAAGGCAGACACTCTCAGGCAAACCAGCACCTCAGCATCCTTAAAATCCAGGTTCAGTGAGGGTCAGAGGGAATCAGAGCAGATTTACTCCCAGTGACCTCAGGGGACAGGCACTCTATTCAGAAACACCACAGGTATGAGAGAATCTAGAGCAACCATGAGAACATACGCCCCAAAATATAATGAAAACAATCTTGCCGGGCGTGGCAGCACACGCCTGTAACCGCAGCGTTCGGGAGGCTGAGACAGGAGGATCACTCCGAGTTTGAATCTGGCCTGGGTGGGCTACATAGTAGTTCAAGGCCAGTCCAAATCACATAGAGAGACCCCGTCTCAAAAAAAAAAAAAGGAGAGAGGGGAGATAAATTTGAGTCATTTGTAGGAAAATGGATGTACCTTGAGACCGTAATGCTAACTGAACTGTATCAGGCATAGAAGGTTAAATATCACACGGTTTCTCTTACAGGAGAAAGCCAAAATATAAATAATTCAAAGAGCAAAATAAACAAAGGATGATATGAAAGAGGGAGACAGACTCTGAGGAGATGGGAAGGGATCTGCGGACAGGGGAGACAGGAGGGCGGGAAGGGGCGCGGGGTGTATAAAGGGCCAAGACGCGATACACACGTGAACCAATTCTCCACGACGACGGATGCATTATGTATATACGCTAATAGCAAGAGAGAGAGAAGTAGAAAGAAAGGAAACAAAGAAAAAGAGGCTTTAAAATAAATGAAAAAAATTATTAATCCCTGTTTGCAGCACATAAAACTCACATTCATCGTGGGAGGTGGTGCATGTGTACATCTCCATTCTTTTACTTCCCCTCCCGGCTCTCTCTGTCCCTTCTTCTCCCGACCACTTTTGCAACTGATGGGGAGTCTACAACTTGTGAAAATTTAAAAGTTCACGGAGACGCTGAGAGGCAGTTTCCCGCGGGCGGGGCGCTGCGGGGCAGACCGCCAGGGCTCGCTGGCTGAGGCTCTCTACTGTCGCCCTGCCTGCTGTGCGCCCAAATCCCCAGCGATGATCAAGGGACAGGACACCAGAACATCCTGGCAGAGCCCTCCCTCTGCCCCACCTTCCCAGCTCCCCTCCTCTGCACCCTTATCCACAAGCTACCTGGGAGGCTGAGGCAGGAGGGTCCTGGAATCCAGCCTGGGCAACTTAGCAAGACACTGTCTCAAAAATAAAAGGACGGGTGTGGTGATGTACTCGGGAAGCTGAGGGAGGAGGATCGCCACAAGTCTGAGGCAGCCTGGGCTCACAGTGAGTTCAAGGCCAGCCTGGAATACATCATGAGAACCTGTCTCAAAAAACCAAAATAAATAAAAATGGCTGGGGGCCAGGGACTGGGGATTTAGCTCAGTGGTACAGCACTTGCCTAGCAAGCACAAGGCCCTGAGTCTGATCCCCAGCAGTCCCCCAAAAATGGCGGGGGTGGAGCTTTGGAAGAGCACCAGCCTAGCATGTGTGAGGCCTTCAGGTTCCAGCCTCAGCACCACAAGAAAACAAATTTTAAAAACCAGAAGACCGCAGGTTGCAGCCACACCGTCATTAATGAAAGTGTTACACACGCAGCACTGGTGGGGTTACCAGCAGGAGCTCACAGCCAGGCCCAGCTTCCTCCTCTCCTCCTTACCCCCCTCCTCCTCGCCCCCCTCCTCCTTG
>PVJO010026140.1:0-21571 GCA_004026905.1 Hystrix cristata
AGAACAGACCTGAGCTATCACTTCCGCTGTGCTTCACTCAAAATGCAGAGACTCTGCAGGGTGCAATTTTAGGAGGAAAACATGTTCATTCTCACATGTCCTATGGTGCAAGGGAATATTAATAATCAGAAGCCTCTGGCTTTTTGTACTTTCTCATTTTTGTGACCAAGACTTGTATTTTTTTAAAGGAAGGAAAACAGAAAAGCAGTGGTGAGGCTAAGCAATTAATTATTTTTTTTAATGAGGGAAACAAAGAGAGAGTAACTCTATGAAACCTGAGGGCAGGGGTTGTTGAATCATTCCTCTGCTACCTGAATGATAGAACGAGGAAAAATTTTGTTTTTATTTTGAATTGTTCTGTATTGGAGATCACCAGATACCATATTTTGAAGAAAACAAAACAATTTGCAAAGATAGAAGTAGCTACCACCAAGATTTATTTGATTTGGAGTCTCATACTTATAGTTCCCCCACCCCTTTCTCTCTCATGTACCACCTTAACTCAAACATGAGATGGCCTCATCTGGTCTGACTATTAGCAAACCCACGAAGGCATCTATCCAAGATGCAGAAAAAATATCAATTTTAAATTAGGCAAGCTGCGCCCCATTTCACCCAGAGTTTTTGAATCACAACATGATCTGATTGCCTCATCAACATTTGAGCAATACACTGTATCTCTTTTTTTTAATTAATTTTATTGGCACACTTTTGATATACATAATGATCTCTTTACCGATCAAAATATTTTCACACTGATTTTGAATGCTTCTCACTCCTTTATATCTGGCTCATACCACCTATCTGGTTCTACATCTCTGTCTCTACATTTCTCTCTCTGCTTCTATGAACTCCATTCAGTGGATGCTTAGAATGTGAGACTGCCTGTTTACCCAGAGAATAAGATTTTCCACCTAATGGCATTCTCATTTAGCAAATTGGCTGGGTAGGTTGTGTTTGGTAGAGTTTAATCCAGGCTTTGATCTATTTGTATCCCCTGAACATACATTACAGTATCCCTGGCACTGAGGTACAACACATACTGTGTAAGAACTTACCTGGTATCAATTAGTGATTCCTCATGTTGAATAAACCAAAAATACAACATAAAAACTGACTATCCAAATGTATCAGCTGTCCATTCTCCATAACCTAAGCCACTCATTTCTTCTTTCTGAACAATGCCTCCTCATCCAGCTTTCCATTTTCTACAGACCAGTTCCTTTGCTGCTTCCTGCATCTCCCTCACTTGTGTTTTGTGACTTCACTTTCCTTGGCAGGAAGCTCCTGCCCATTACAAGTTTGCTTTCCCCACTCCTAAGTTCAAAATTTGATTATCCTAAGGCTCAAAAAGACTGTCTATTTTGATCAGTCCTGCAAGTTTTAGTAATTGTTGTTTCTTTCTCGTTCTTCATTCTATTGGTACTTGTCTGGTAGTAGAATGTCAGAAACATCCTTCCTCCCTTGAGAGTTTAAGATTATATGTTGGTTTGCTTTCCCCTGAAAGAAAACTTTGCAACAAGGATTTGAGTTAATTTATTTGAAAGATCATCCTGGGAAACAAGAGGAAAGAGAAATTGAATCTAGGAAGAGAAGAAAATAATAACATGTGCATGATTAAGCCAGTTACCACCATGGGCTTAGAAATCAATTCCACTTGGAACCCTGGGTTATAGCACAGAACACACATCAGAGTTACCTCAAATGAAGGGCAAGAAAGCCGGGATGTTTACCTACCAAATCTCATCTGTTATCACTACTAAGTCCTTCTGATTTTTCCTTTTGAGGTACAGAGTGTGTTCTTACCATGCCAATGACTTCAAGCAAAGATCTTGTGCTTAGCAAGGCTGTTCAGTATGTAGAAGTCAATGCTATGCAGATGTAGCAGGCACAGACGTCATCCAGGGAAGGAGGTTTTATTCTTTCCCTTGCTTCATAGAAGGCTCTGCTTGCTGTAGTTAAGAACTTACTTGAAGTCACTTCAGTTTAATATGCTGTACTCAATGTGTACTTTGTGCCAGGCGTAAGTGCTGGAGATGAAGAGATGGGTAACATACTCTGACTTTGAGGCACTTACAATCTACTAGGACAAAACTGCTGAACTATCCTGTGATATTTTTCTATTACCAAGCAAACAAACAAATACCATGTATTTTTCTAGCTCTCTTCTGGGTCCCGAAAGTGACACTCTATTTCTCGGTCTTTGTACAGGTAGAAAACTCTTCTTTCCCCACGGTCTGCTCCTGTGGTCTTCCACATTCCAATCTCACTCTGTTCACCACTGATCATCACTCAGATGCACACTGCATCTTCCAAAGCCTCTTATCCTCCAAGGCTGGGTTAGAAGCTTTTCTTAAAAGCTTCCTTTAAATCCTACATGGTCCCAATCATTGTACTTATCTCAGTGTATTACAACTTTTAGCTCTGTCTCCTGGACTTCTAGCATACTATCAGGCATGGAGTGGGTATTTAATAAACAGGTGATGGATAGTTAGCCTTTCTCACAGACCACATACACACACACACACACACACACACACATTCATGCGTGAGTGCACAGCTAGTTATGACTGCATTCAGTGTCATTAACTGCATTTTATTTGTCTTTAAGCTAAGCCAGAAGCCCCCATGATAATGGAAAACAAAACAACGAATGTCTTGGGAAAGGTGAGTTATCCACAAAGCCTTTGAAAATCTATAGTGTTACCTGCCAAGTTGTGTCAGGTTATGTACCTAACAGGAATGTTCTTGCAGAGGACCTTACTACTTAGTCCTTAGCCAATTAAATGCTGATGGAGATGAAAAGAACCTGAGCTGAGTCTAGAAACCAAATGGGGATCCTGATTTTGACTTAGGGCTCCCAGAAGGTGTGATCTGCATCCATAGTCCTTAAATTTCCTAGAAAAATAGACTCAACTGTTTAAACTCCTTAATAAAAACTGAGGGAAAAGTAGGACAAAAAGCAGTGTGAATCCTGATGTAAGAACGAGGATTTTGTTCGGCTGACAATTTGTTGTAATCCACTTTTTGTACCAGCTTTCCCATTATTTTTATTTCAAAGTGACAAGAAGAAATGTGCCCTGTTATACCTTCTGAGAACTGTGGCTATTTCTTGGGCAGGAAGAGGGAGGGCAGGAGAAAAAGGAAAGTAAACTGGTACTCTCTGACTGCAGCTGCTTCTGGGTCGTTCCCAGCCTCCAGTCACTGGAGCCTGTACCTGCTTCCCAACTCCTGCGCTTGCTGATTGCAATCTCAAGCAAATTTTTTCACATCTTTGTAGTCCGTTTCTCCAAATATATGAAGTATCTATGCATTTTTTGTTTTAATAATAAATTAATGTATGAAAATTTCTCTTTTTTTTTTCTGGTGCTGGGGATCGAACTCAGGACCTGTGTGGCATATATTGTTTTCAACAGAAATAATCCTTGTTTTTTATTTTGATTACTGTTATCTGTTTTAATTAGCTGTCATGTAGCCTTATGAATTCACCCCAGATTTTCAAAACCCCAGGTAAAATAAATATTCTCACTAATTCTCAAACCTTTCCTTTTACATAGGTTGAGAAAAAATTATCCTCATATTCTAGTTTCTTCTCCTCCAAAAAAAGTAAATAATATGATTTCTGGCCCTGCTAAATATCAGTAATTTAATTTGACGACTGTGTACAAATTGTAGCTCAGACTCTGTGGAATGGTTTTGGATGAGTGTGCTTTATCCAAGTATCTCTATCTTTGGCCAGTTGCATGTGTTAGTCTCTTAGATAACTACTATTGTTCTGACTATATAGAAATATATATTTTGACTCTGCTCCAATTAATTTTTAAGTTTATTTGTGGACTTTATTTCAACAGCTTGAATAAATCAAACGATATAATGGAATAGCTTTGGATAGGTGTCTTTGTTTCTTAAAGGCTCTCTTATACCTTGTTGGTGCCAATGTTTACAGGTTGCTAAGATTTAGATCTAGAATATCCCCCAAAAGCTCATGTGTTCAGAAGTGGGGCTTTGGGAAGGTGATTGGCTCATGGGAGCACTATACAGTACTCGGCAGGGGTCCAGAGCTAACTGTGCTCTTAGGAGGTAAGGCCTGGTTGGAAGAAATGGGTCCCTGGGGGTGTGATCTGGAAGGATATATCTTCCTCCTTTCCCTCTCTGCTCCCTGGCTGGCATGGGTTGAATATCTTTTCCTGTACCATGCCCCTCTGCCATCCCATTTCTACCTTGGAGCCAGCTAACCATGGACTGAAACTATGAGGAAAACTAAATCCTTCTTTAATTTGTGAGGATTGGGTATTTTGTCCCAATGACAAGAAAGGGACTAAGAAACAGGGAATATTAGCTTAAACCAGATATAAAACCATCAGATGGGTCCAAGTATCACAGTTATTAAAAAAAAAAAAGACTTTGCTCTACATGCTCTACATGATAAAATTTCCTCTTCTGTATGCAAGCTTGCATAGGTGCTGACTAGGAAAACCAGAGAACTTTCTTGCTAGGGAATTAATGCATAATCTCTCTCCAATTCCACATCGTCAGCTACATGACATGGCTTATCTATGGATCTTTTAAGATCTTTCCATATATTAGTAACTCCTCACTCTAGTATTCTTCTGTAGCTGCTGTATCTTTAATAACTTATTAACTCTTCAAAGCCCTTTCACATACTTTTATCTTATGGTGCTCTCAGTAAGCCTCTGAAATGGGTAGAGCATCTGTCATTCTATACATGAGACATTTGAGCCTGAAAAATGGAAGCAATTGGCTGAGTCGCTAATGAAGGGCAGAGTTGGGGTGCGTATTTAGCATGCCCACATCCAGGGCAAATGGAGTGATGAAAGGGCATCACTCTTCAGGGTCAGATAGCACTAATATAAAATCTTAATTCAACCACTCACTAGTTATATATCCTCACCAAGCATTAGCTTCCGTAAGCTTCAGTTTACTAATCTCTAAATCTGAGATAATAATGAATGCTCCATGGGTACTTGGAAAATCAAATTTATATCCAGTTCTGGAGCCCGTGGCACACACAGATGTCTCCGGGATACTTTTCCTGACCCATTGTTTGTCATTCGCTCACTCTCTTTCACCCATTCCTTTCTCTGCATGTATATTCATTACTCTGTTATGTGACTGATTCTAGGAGACAGGGTGGGGTAATGAAAGAGACAGTATAGATTCTGTAATTAGATGGAACTAGCTTTCATTATTCTTTTATTAGCATTATTATTATTTTTTATTTATTTTGCAATACTGAGGATTGAACCCAGAGCCTTCACACTGGTCTACATCCCCAGCTCTTTTTTTTTTTTTTCTTTTTGAGGCAAGACCTCACTGAATCATTAAATTGCCCAGGTGGGCTTGAATTTGTGGTCCTCCTGCCTCACAACATCCACCTTAAGTCTTCTTCATGACTTATTAAATTGGGCCCTGGGAACGTTCATTCCTTAACCTCCCTCTCAATGAAGGGGGCAGTAATTCTAATTTTCTGAGGCTGGCGAACGGATCAAATTAGAAAATGTACACAAAGCAGCTACCATCTGGCAACTGTAGTATTCATTAACAGTGATTTCCTACCCTCCCCCTTCATTCCCTAGAAATTAACCAAGTCAGCATGTGTGTATTGGATGTCTTGCCTGCACCACGTTTTCACTGCTCAGCAGCCCTCAGTGCTGGACCGTGCTGAGGACTCAGTCAGTTGGGAGCTGTGGTTCAGTTTTATTAAGCTTCTAAAGTTTAGGACCAATTTGGTTTTCTATGAAATAGGTGACCTAAAGTTATTCTAACAATGATGCCTCTCAGACTTGGATATACCAGGGCCATCCAAGAAAGGTGTCCCTCCTGTGGATACCATATTCTCAGGCTTTCTTGAGAGCAAGACTTCACCAGAGCTCTCACACATCACACACTCTGCTCCTACATCTTAGATGAGAAGGGAGTCCTTAGTCTAAAGTCCAGAGCCTGCCCACCTAGCTGACTTTCTCATTAGAGTAAAAGATGCTGGGCCAGAGAGACCCCAGTCTGCAGCTGCTGATGTAGCATAAGAAGGCATGAAGGACGCATGAAACTCCAGAGTTTATATAATAGTTCAGGCTTTCCAGAGCCACAGATGTCTCTCTCTATGCTTGTGTTTTATGCTGTAATCCATCCTGTTCTTGTCACTCTCTACTTTTATTAAATTTGATAAAACTTAGGGAAAAAAATCTAAAGAAAATGACCTAACTTGAAACACAGGAAGCAAAAACAGTTTGAAGTTCTGATACGTAAAGAAAAGAAGGATCTCCAACAAAAAGAACCACATAAAACAGACACTACAGCCTAAAAACCATGCTGAAGTCAGCATCAGACTTTAGTGGGACAGCTACAGTAGCTTTTATGCAGAATTCAATTATTTGCGTTTATTTGGTTTTGGTTTTGCAAAGCTTTCCCTATGGATTCCTTGACTTCCTTCCATCCCATTCCAAAAGCATGTGTGCTTTTGTTTTTGCTTGTAGGGATTGGTTATGACAGCCTCTCTTTTTGCTAAGCATCTTTTGAGGCACAAAGTGGCTGTGACTAAATGTCCAGGTACATGACTCTAAGCAGCCATCAAGGTTTGCCCTGGAAGCACCTGGGTTTCCGCAGGGATGGAGAGGATCCTATAAGGGCCACCATGACCTGTGAGGAAACCACAAGGGAAATGAAATCTTTACCAGCAGGTAGTTTCCCAGGGGTTAGGGGCAAGAGCGTTATAGATCTGTAGAGTGGTCTGTGTTTTTCATAAGTCTGGTGTTCAGATTGCTGTTTCTTCCACAGACATCTCACAGGGACTACAGGTCTAGTTTGTGAGCTACTTTACAAACCTGAGAAGCAGTTAGAGTGGGCCATGTACAAGGCAAGACACCATGTTTTCACCAGGGTCTCGTCAGCTTCAGGCAGGCTGGTGCCCGTAAAGTCCTGGCTCTCGAAGAGATAATGGGACACAGCTTCATCTTTCCCTATGTTCCCCAGAGCTCGCCTACTCCCTAGTCCACTCCCAACTTACTTGTAAAAGCAAAGGTGCCAGAGACATCTTCCAAAACAAAAATCACTTCTTACACAAAGGCTAGAGTACTATCCAGTTTGATTTTTCTATTCCTCAGTTAATGTTTCAGGCATATTCTTACCCACTCAGAAAATTTTTCTCTAATTATGGACTGTTAGGTACCTTTTTTTCAAAGCATCTCTGAACATTTAAAGTTGAACAGATTTTTTTCTAATCAGGGAACAATGGATTTTTGTCCAGTTCGCATTTCAGAGGTGCAAGCAAAATCCAAAATCTGCTTTTCAAATGAAGGACTGGTTTGTAAGACACAAAACGAAACTAAGGTAGTTCACGAAGAGACAGTCATGATCTGTTCTCTCTTTTCATGGTGAACTTTTTCTAGAGCAGTCTCTATTCCCCATCTTGGCACTGCTTCTCTATTCTTTTCTTTTTTACCTTTTTAAATCCCTGTTCTTTGGGTCTCTTTACTTATCCCCACCTCTCTATCTTCTTTTTCTGAGTTTCTTTTATCTCTTGCTCACTGTCTCCTCCCCATTAACAGAGAATAATATGAAATTAGACTAAACTTATAAATACATGTGAGTAAAATTTTGTGTTCTCTGTTCTTAATGTTTAAACCATGTATGTTGAAAAGTCTTTGATTTCTTACTGTGATAATTATGTACTAATTGATTTATGTGTCGGATTATTGGACAGACTCACAGGACACAGACAGGATATACTGGGGAAACAGCTTTAATCTAAGCAGATCTCAAGACACTGCAACAGTCAGAGAAAAGCTGCATGACAAGCTCCAGACAGCTCAGGCTGAGGCCTCTTTGTCTTTCCACCACTGGATCACCCAGAGTAAGATTCACATCCAGGCCTCCAATCACCACCAGCTTCAGTGCAAGTGGCTCTGTCCTAAGAAGGTTGTGCTGTGCTAGCGCCAGGGTCTCTGGGAATCACTGGTCATATGGGCGCATTTCAATTCCATGCCTCAGCTATGGAAACCTTCCTCTCCCCAAAACCAAGCACTAGGCACAAAGCTGTTATTTGCACTAAACAATGTGACAAATTCTGCCCATCTGGGCAAAACGATCCTTATCTTTAGTTAAAACATTTTGCAGTTTTGTTCAAGGGTCAGCAAACACTAGGAAGCCTGTAAATAAGCATTTGTTCAATTCAGACCTGCTGGGATTAATTCACAAGATGCACTCTTTTTCTTAAGAACAAACTGTCACTAGATTACTTTGCTTTGTATTTGAGCTGGCTAAAGCGAGTGTTTTCAGAATGGACACTGTAAGCACAATTTAAACAAAATGGAAGGGATGTCTCGCTGCAGACAGGTCCTTCTCTTGCGGGCGTGCCGCCTTCTCAGCCCTCATCTTCCACTTCATCTCCAGGATGGCCCTCTCCACCTCCTCTAGAGTTTTCTCCCTCTTCTCCACAGACCTCTCCCGCCATTTCACCACCTTCTCCCTTCTCAGCACCTCCTTTTCCTTCTCACTTGCCCATAATGCGAGGGCACCCATCTGCTCCAGGAGCCTGCCCCAGTCACCCTCAATGCCCACAGGGAGATGGGGCCCCTGGGGCCGGGGGTCCTGGTGCTGCCCTGCCTGGCTGTGGCCACCCTCCTTCAGCTCCTTTCTGTGCATGCTTTTCAGATGCTTCCAAAGGGCAGTGGTGCCCACATTGACCCCTGGGCCACAGCTCACCTGCTTGCCACATAAGCGGCAGGTGGCATATTGGTTGGGGTGGTGCTCAGCATGAGCAGGAGCCAGATGGAAATACTCCCATGACTCCAAAAACCGGGTCCCCTTGCTGTGGGGCACTGGGGTGGGCATGGCACTCACAGATCGTCCAACCAGTTCTCCATGCTCACTCATCTCCTCCTCCTCCTTCATTTCAAAGTCTCATTTTGCCTGCATCCTGCTTCCCTCCTCTTCATCCTCTTCCCACCTCATGGTGTCTCCTCTTCCATGCTGTCCTTAGGCTATGCCTAGATGCATGCAAAATATTTTAATGGGGACGCAAGGTTAATGTATGTTTGGGAAAAGTCTGGGGTAACTTTTGGGGATTCACAACAATGACCAAAGACCAGCCACACCTGCTACCGTGATGTTTTCTCCTTTCTGCTTCCCCGGAGTGTTTGGGTGTATTCAATCCAAGCAAAATGGCCTGCAACTACCATCCCTCCATGCTCCAGATACTTACTGATCCCTCCTTGACTAGGCCAGAAAGACACACACTACTTGTTACAGAGACAGTCCCTGCCCAACAATGACAAGGCTCTTAAGAGAACTCTGCGTTCTCTGCATCGCTCACTACCACACGTATTTGCGAATACTGAAAACTTTTGGTTCTGTCTTGGTTCTTGCCCTGTTGCTTCCGCTACTTCTGCACCCCTTGTTACCTGTACACTGCACTCTGGAGATAGAAGAGTGTCCAGATTCAGCCTGCTCGGCACACTCAAGGTGGGGGCCTCATCGTGCCCTCCTCGGCAGGTAAAAGCAAACACAGACGGATGCTGAAGGAAGAGAAGCTCTTGTTTCCTAAGAGCTGTCGCAGCAAGCAGTCCAGAGGCTGCCGAGACTTCCAGGACCTGAATAATAACCCACCAATGTGAAGTCCATTTGTCCCCAGAGAGCGCCTCTGAAGCTGGGTTGTAAGAAATCCAAACAGCAGACCCAGCTGTTGTCAGCTGGAGGATCCAGCGTGTGCAGAAAGGAGTGGGCCAAAGCACAACTTTGCAGACACAGACATGGTGTTGCCTCTGTCCTCTCTCTGCAAGCAGCTCACTGTGCTCCACTTTCCCAGCACAATCACCTGCAAAGCCAGCAGCCAGTAAAACCTTGAAGCACCTTACACCAGGGGTGTGGTTTATTACTATCCCATTTTAGAGATGAATAAATAAATGAAAAATTATATTTCTAAAACAGCCCTAATGCTCGCTCTTTTCTTGATCGTTTTCTTAAATGAATATGTTTATCAAGCTTTGCAACCCTGAACAGTTGGGGAAATACCCGCCTAGCCACAAGGAGGTACTTACCAGCAAGCAAAGCTCTAAACATGTGTGTGATCACTCCGGTGCAGAGTGAATACACGCCTGCACATGCTGGGTGGCTTTCACTGACTTCTACCCCAGGCAGAGGAGGACACCTTGGCTTTCCAGTCTCCTCCCACTTCCAGAACAGTTTTGCTTCTAAGTGGGTGTGTCTCTGCCTCAAGGGTTTTTCTGTAGCACGTACACAAAAATGCAAACCTTTTCTCCACCCTCTCCACCACCCAAACAAGGTGTTCCTGGCAAATGCCACACAGCAAAACAGTGTCAATCTCCTACAAGCCTTAGTTCGGTTTCCCATGACTAGATTATCTGGCCTCTGGAGAAGCTGTGTTAGTGAATTCCTCCCCACTTTCCAGCATAGATCTCCAACAGAATCCAGGCATGTGTCTTCCCTGGCCACAAAACCTAACTGTTTCTAAATTATTCTCTGATTTTTCTCTTTTCTGTACTCTCATACAACTGCCCAAACACTTTTGGGACTAACCACACAATCATTAGTGTCATTGTTCACTTATTCTTTGTGTACCTAGAATAATGTGTTAAAAAAAGAAACAATTACATGACTTGTCTGTCACTGTAGTATGCACAGGATGAGTGAGTGAAAGACTTTTTACTTTTCAGCCAAGGAACATGTATGTACATAAATGCAGGTACAGGTACACTTCTATGCATATTTACTGTACTCAATATTTCAATTCAACATGTTTTTATTCTTGCTCATTTAAGCCAGGTAGAAGCTCCCAAATAAAAACTGCTCTACTTGCTCATGAGATCATATATGTTTGACATTTTGTGTTTGACCCCAAGTTGAACTGCTTTAGTCAGTGGCTTTTTAATTTTAGAGATTGGGAGGAGTTTAGAACCTCTGCTTATTCCTGATATTACCACATCATCTTTCAGTTAGTCCCTGAAGGTGAAGGAAATGAGTTTTGAGATTGGTTAAAGGCATTGAATGTAACACAAACCTTCACAGCTTTTTTTTAACTGTTCATTCCCTATGTCTCTATATTCCTTCCTGACTAACTGGACATAAAAGTCAATCTTTGGCATCATATTGGAACAAATAAACTGAGTTCTCTTTCCTTTGCTTAATAAGAGTGTATTTGGGGTTCTAGTTTTGATTTTCTTGGACAGAAAATACATAATTTATAATTCCTACATTCCTGCCCTCTGCATCTGTCCCCATTGTCTGGATTTAACAGATAACCCCTTTCAAAGTTTCCTCGTTTCCTGGAGATTTTGACAGTGATATGCGGGGGGATGGTGAGCCGAACCTTAGCAGAACTTCACCAGAAAAATGCTACCTAGTTCTCGAGTTGACTTTCTCAGCTCTATAGGCTCAAATTCTTCAGGAGGAACTAGTTTGCAGACTGGCACACCAAGTAGCACACACAGTTGATTGCTCTTTGCTTGTTAACTGCTACATTCATTAGTTGTGGAAAATATTTGGGTACTACCAACTAGGACCAGACTTATGTAAAATATTCACATCTCTTGAGGAGTAAACGGGTGATTTTAAGTAGAATTATAACTTTACAGGGTCTCAGATAAGTATTATCAGGTATTTTCACCAGGCTGTGGAAGAACCTATCAGCCAAAAATGAACAGTGTCAATATCAAAAGTAAAGTATAACTAACCCTACACCCAAGTTCTCTCCTTTTGTAACATAGCTACCGGCTTTTTATTTCTTTACTAATTCAATACAGTACATTTTACCAGGAAATATCTTGGACTGGAACTGAGGGGATATAGTTCCTAATTGTCCCATTAGTTACTTTCTGCTTCCTTTAATCACTTGATGGCTTGATTTTTCCCACCTGTCAAATGGCAATAACAAGGCATGCCTTAATTTCCCTATAGGATCAAACTGAAAAATGAAAATAAAATTAGGAAAATTGTTTACAAGTTCAGAATGGTATATTTGTATTAAACGGTTTCTGTGGTTGTTGCTACAAATAGTCTTTTACATTATTTAGCAAACATAATGTGTAGATCTCTTTTAGCTTTAATCTAATGAAATTCTTCTCTGGTCTCAGCCTATTACAGCTCCTGCCTTCTATTCTTTGGTTTCCATTTAGTGTAAATTTATTCTGCCTGCACAAAATTATGATTTCCCTTTTCTAGAACTCATAATCCAGACTTGTAACACTAATGGAGTCCTAGATTCTTAAACTAGCCTGGGAAATCTAGCTATAAATTTATAACATCTTTAGGAATAGCCCACATATAGTATATATTTTTAAACAATCTGTCTTGGGGCTGGAGATTTAGCTCAGTGGTAGAGCACTTGCCTAGGATGTGAAGTGCCCTAAGTTCGATTCCCAGCACCATCCCCACCAAAATCTATCTCGAAGGTAGACAACCTTTGTAGTTACCCAGTTAAAATAGAGAAAATCACTTCTTGCCAATTTGCCTCATGTTGGTGGAGATGTGAGGGGCACCAATTTCTTCTAAATTTGCAAATAACCCTCTTTCTGTCTGTCCTAGAGTATATTTACCTGCTCACTGAAAAATGTATTTCCCAAAGCAAACCTCACATGGTTTATTGATGGCCAGTTTCTTCAGGTTGATGAAGAAGGTAAGGACACAAATCAATGGAAATGGGCTTCGCAAAGAAGAAGAGAAAAAAGGGAAGAAGGAGGGAAGGGAAGGGAATGGAGGGGGAGGAGAGGGGAAAGGGAAGGAGGTTAAAAAGTCGTCATTGCCCAAGTTGATCTTGGCATTTAAGAATAACAAGAAAAACTACATTGCAAAAAAAGCAATGTCTTACCTACTAGATGTCATTTTCTACCATCTCATCTGACTACTCCAAGAGGTTGGAAGGCAACATTTCTCAAAATGAAACATAGTTGACTTCATCAAATCACATACCCTTTTATTTAAGTGTTAATAAAAGCAGACATTTTATATGAAGGCAAAATATTTGATTCAACATACAGTTGTCTGATTTTGCAATATTGTTACTTCCTTTTTTTTTCTTAGTTCAGTATAAGGTGTCCAATTTGTGTAGCACCACTGCTTCAAATCAGTTAATAAATAATTTCTGCCTTTTCTTGCCAGGATCTGGGGCAGGGTTTGAGGGCACGACACTAGAAGAAGTGTGTAAAAGGAGTTGGCTCCTTGAAAAGGAACATGTTCACCAGGAGGATTAAAAATTCCTGGAATGGGAACACACAGGGAGAAGTTCAGTAAAAAGCTGTATTTTCTTAGGTGTTAACCACGACAGCCGAGTCAGAATGATGGCAAACCCTGCCTGGACCACAGGACTTCCCTTAAGTCACTTTTCCTCTAAACTCAACATATTTTTAGCAATAATTGAGTCACAAAACTCTTCCTTCATTATTATTTTTAATTGAAAAATTAAAAGCTTATGTTGCTAAATGATTACATCGATCCTCTGATGCGTGGTTTGTCGGTTGTGTTTAGTTCACTTTAAAAACAGTTCACCCACAGCAATGACACAATGCAATCCTGACAATACAAGGATTATTAAAGGTTATGATAAATATATTCGCCTGTGAAATAAACTCTGCACGGGTAAAGCTCCCAGACTTGATGTCCCATCACTCTTGCTACCTAGAAGGTCAAATCATTTGGTCAGAATTCCACCAGCACACAACTACATTTAGCTACTACTTTTTCAAGTAGTAGCACTAAGAACCTTTAATATAAGAAAGCTATGACAGTCCAGAGAGGTTTGACCTGTGGTGATGGATAGTTATACATTAATTCCTGCTGCAACGCATGCTGTTCGGGGGTTGCGCTAACACTAGCAGTTAAAGAGAATCCAAATTGTAAAGAAAATTCATAGGACCCAAAATGAAAATGCCGATAAATCTACAGTTTAATTCAGGAAAAGGATACGAGGTAGTAACATAATTAGAATATTCATTTTCTGGTACTCTTAAAGCAAGGAGTCCCTAGAAGGAGGCCCTCTGTGAGGGCCACAGAGAGATGTACGTTCTTTGTCAGATCAGGAACCACCAAGATGTGCACCAAACAGCTTGGAAGTGGGAAGCCCCACATAGTCTTCACTGAAATCACTTTAAATTTTACTAGTCACTTAGATATGATGTTTTCTAAATCATATTTTTATTATTACACTTTTGCAGTACATAATGTTTACATTCCTTGTGTGGAGTTGGTACATGTACATAACATATCTTAATTCCTTTTTTATCCCCTTGCCTTCCCCTCCCTCCACCTCCCTCCAACTCTTCATTCCCTTCCTATTTGAGAAAGATCACTTCCCTACTGCCTGTTATCTATCTTTCATTTTGCTCTCTATTTAAAATTTGGGTTTCTCATATAAGAGAAACCATGCTATATTCAAGCGTGTGCGTCTGTTGCTACAAAACCAAACTCTACTGCAGAGCCCTCCTTGGGTCTCACTCACTACAAAAATAATCAACTTCACCATTACCAATAAACAATGCTGATGACCTGGGACAACCTTCCCCTACAACCTCAAGGCCGCAAATAAAGCAACATTAGTAGTCAACGCATTTAACCCCTGGATCATGGATCAACGCATGCTAGGCAGGAGCTTTACTAAACAGCTCAGGTTAACTACAACACTGCTGGAACTGAGCCTCACTTCACAGAAGCTGAAGCTGACTGCTTTGGGTACTGTATTACCACAAATTAACTGTATGTGGTGGTGTAGGCCTGTAGTCCCAGCTACTTAGCCGACTGAGCTGGGAGGATCATTTGAGCCCACAAGTTCAAGGACAGGCTGGGCAAGATCCCATCTTGAAAAGAAAAACAAAACAAAACAAAAAACATAAATTGGTGTCTTGGCAGCATTGTACGACTGATATAGAAAATCGTAGTGATTAACCATTTTTTTATGTCTTGTAGAGCTATATATTACTAACGAAGAGAGGCAAAACAAAAGCGGATTTTTGGAACTGAAATCTGTTTTAACGAAGATGCATGGTAATAAATCAGCCCAACCAAACAACCTCACAATTTGGTGTATAGCTTTGTTTCCAGTCCCTGGAAATAAAGTATGGAATACCACATCAGAAAAGATCATTTTTTCCTTGGGTGAGTTGTCTATTAAAGGTCCACAAGGCTTGTCCACAACTGCCAAGATGTCAGAGCATGTCTAGTTGAGATGAATATAATATTCATTATGTCCATAACATTTTAATCTCAGAAAAATCTCTATGTAACTCAGAACTCTCTATGTAATTCAAAATTATTACCATTCAAATTACCAAGCATTAAAAAAAAATTACGAAGCATTTTTACAAGTAGAATTTGACATTTCTTTAAATAAAGGAAATTAGATGATTCAGGTTTCCATAAAGAATTTCTGTTGAATACAGTAAATTTTTGTTCAAATTCTAATAATTATAACTTTTAATTAACTAGCATGTTGTTAACTTACTGCATAATGAAAGTTAGTGCAGATATTGATGATTAACAGAGATTACAAAGATCATAAAATTTCTTCTGAATTATAAAAATGTAATTACTTACAGCATGTATAATTTTAATACTTAGGAATGGGCAACCATGTATGTAACATAAATAAGGACAGAGATAGTCCCTCAATGATTTTAGCATCCTAGTTTGAAGCACGGCACCTGGCACATGGAAGATTTTCATGACTTAAAAATCAATGTACAAATCCCCGGCACCACAAAAAAAAAATCGATGTACATAATCATTCTAGTTATTGCAAAATTTAGCTAAGCAGAATATTACTACCTTAAACCAGATCAAATAAGAGATTTTGCTACACCAGAAAATGAGATCAAATGTCTCATCAAATGCAGTAACAAAGGATATGCCTATAAAAAGGAAATCTTTAATGATGACTGTCATAACTGCATGTTTAATAGTAACCTTGTGGAGCTAAACAGATTTGCAAATTATTATTACAACTCAGTCTATAGGACTATTAGCCTCTTTAACCATTATCCTATTTTCAGACATATTGTGGTCTACAGTGTGATGATAAAAACACAGAATAATTTATGAGGGAATTTTCCTAAATTTCAAGAACATAATCTGCATCTTGAGTCCTGCCCAGCTCTTTCACGAGTGCCGTGGTTGATTATGGGGATTATTGGAAGAAGAGGGCTGTGTGTCTCAAACAAAACCATTTCCTGTGCTCAGAAGCAGGTGCCATTCTGATGCTAGGACAGAGACATCGTGCCTGGAACCCCATCTGTGTGTCTCTGCATATGTATGAAAAAACTGAGACAGTCAGAAAGTGTGATGGATTTACTCTAAAATAGCCTTAGTCCACATTACCTGATTCCCCCAGGAATGAAGACACCTCTTTCCTAGAAGGTTGGACATGGTTAGGGCTGCGGTCTTGAAGTTAACCCTTTCTCACATAGATCTGCCGACAGCTTCGTCAGAATATAAGGACATGAGCTAAAAAACTACAAACCTCAAATTCTGAAAGAGAACCCTATTCCCGCGCCTGAAAAACAGTATTTTCTGATGTTAAAATGGTCCTTGACTTCAAGATCAGAAAATAATTATCACTCTTAAAGCAATGAGGAAGGATATTAATTCCAATACCCCAAAGCACACCATAATTCCAATTTAATAGGACAGCCCTTGATTTGGTGTAATTTTAGGTTCTGAGCAGGTGGTTAATTTTAAATTGCCAAATGAGTCTTTAGCCTTAATGTTCAAATATTAAAGACAATAACTCTTGAGGAGTTCTATTTCCCAAAATTATAGCTCACGTTCTGGCCCCATGCTGACATAAATCACTGTGAATAAGTTGGAAGATGCAGGAGGCTCTGTAAAGCAATGCCATGGAGGTGTTCTGTTTCCCTGTGTTACACATTCTCAAACACTTCCAAACATGCTGTGGCGTGCGATGGTTCTGCTGAGTGCTTGATGAACTCTGGAACACACTTCTGGTGCTTGCTGCAACTGTCACTGCCTTATCAAGCTATTCTTGTCAACAAGATGTTGAAATGGAAAGCCAGAAAAAAGATGCGTCTCAGTGCTAGAGGTGAGGAACTGAGAATTACAGAAGACGAAAGAGATTTAGTGAGAAAAAGAGAATTGTATTCCTTTTCAATCCCAGAAAAGGGTCACAGTGCTGGAGGTGATAGAACAGCCCTCTGATGTGTCCCTTCCCGACCTACACGCAGTCTCCGATGAAGTTCAAGTGCTCAGTGGGGTTCAGAGAACTCAAGGAAGAGGGGTCCAGAGGAGCACAATTAGTGGCCTCAGGGAACTCTTGAGCACCAGGGTCTGCAGAATTCCCACAATTCAACAACATCTACAAATAAAACAAAACATCTTTTCCAGAAGCAGCCTGCCCTCTAGCTTGTCAGAATCTCTGAGAGTGTAAAACTGCATTCTATTTGTTTGGTATATTCAAAGTGCTGGAGTTTGTGAGGTTTTAGTTTGAGGTGGAGAGGAGATATTTTGTTTTGTTTGCTTCCAGAAGTTAAATACAAATTTCCCTGGGTTAGGCAATTTTGGTTGTCATCAGCCTTGACAGAAATTTGTTCATTAACTGGGTTTCCAACTGTAACTGTGGAAATAAAAACCTTTGGGATAGGCAGCGAGTTGAGGGTTACAGATAGAGTGAGTGTGTGTATGAGTGTGTGTATGTGTAAGTGTGCATGTGTACTTCGGGATGTGGAGAGAGGAACAAAAAGGGTTATCCCCATAGTAAGATGATAAGACCTCTGAATATTAAGGTGGAAAATGCAGACAAATATTTCTTATTTCATGGCTTTCTGCAGGTCATCTAGCTTCATACTTGTGACCCATCCTTGGGTTCCTGAGGGTATCAATAGAGAACCTTCATACACATATAAATCACCCAGGGACCTTATTAAAACACAGATCGAGCTTCACTTAGTCTGGGGCTAGGGCAGAGCAGAGATTCTACATTTCTAATAAGACTTTAAAAGAAGACTGTTCTGCTGGAGTATGGAACATAGTCTGAGAAGAAAAGATCTAGCAAGCTGTGGGGTTTGGTTCATTTCTAGTTGAACCTGATAAGGCTGGCACATGCTCTAAGGAAGCCCCATACTCAACCCTGCTGTCTTGGTGGGACGTGGCTGCAGCTGTGCCTACAGTGGCTCTGAGAAAACAGCCTGGCCCATCCCAGATTGGATCCACCAGAAACTGATAAGGTTCCTTTAGGCCAATGGCTCATTGTCTTACAACAGTTTTGAAGAATGCAATGATCTGAAAATTAGATGAGATGTCTCTGCTACGTTCCACATTTGAAAGTGGGAAGATTTCTTTACCCTGTTAGGATGTAATCACTTCCTTTTACACAGTCTGAGTTTTATTTTGAACAAGCTGAGTTCCTACTTTAGAGTCCAACTGAAACAAGAGGTAGGGTATTTTTGTTTTGTTTTGTTTTGTTTTGGCCTCACGTTTCATGGTGAAAGCTGTGTATCATGTTTACCACAGGACAAAGAGTTCTTCTCAGAATGCAAATCTTAGAGTAATATCTTCCTAACATACTGGGAGGCTGAACCCCTCAGCTTCCAAAGACATTTGGTAATGAAATAGAGCAGAATGGTATCCTAAAACAGACATGTTTTGTCAATGAAAAATAAATCCTCCCCATTGTGGAATTCTGGGATTCAGCAGAATGTATCAATATCTTTCATTCCAGGAGTTGCCAAACTTCTTTTGGTAAAGGGCCAGGTATTAAATATCTCAAATTTTGTTTACTATTGGTCTCTATCTCATCACTCAACTCTGTCACAGAAGCCATAGACAACATGTAAACAAATGGGCATGACTGTGTTCCAGTGAAAATTACAGACACAGGCAGTGGGCAGGATTTGACTGTGGTCCACAGTTTACTAACCTCTGTTCTAATCAATCTATGGAGAAAACACCTAGACATTTATTTTCAAGGCCTGTGCTCCATCTTAATTAAGGTACTATTTTGGAAGTTGATGCTTTCATGTACAAGCAGTAAGATATGCATTTACAGGTGGCCTTTTTTCTTTCAATGTTAAATCAATTTGTATGCACTGAGTCGGTCATTTCCATTGGGTAGGATCCATAAATACAGTGAGAAAAAAACAAGTATCTAAAAAAAATAAATAAATAACAAGTATCTCCTCTTGAGGAGTATTTCTGATGAAATAGAGTGATAGAGACTAAGGTAAACATTGAGGGATGAGCACATAATTGGGGAGAAAATATGATCAAAATATGTTGTATGCATATATTAAAATACTATATTGAAACCCAATATTTTGTAAAAGTAATAGGCACTAGTAAAAGTATATTTTAAAAACACAAAATATCTTCAGGTTTTCTCATGAGAAGATATATTCTGGGGAATTTGAGGATAAGAAAATACCAGGAAATAGCAGGGACAAAGACTAAGAAAGATATTGTGTTTGAGAAATTATGTTGAACTATTTGTCTGTTGATTAGAGTGTATAATTTGGGTGAGAGAGACACACACAAACAAACAGAGCAAAGATGACATTCAGTGTCGGAGTTGGTAGTGTAGTGGGTGACCACATTGTGAAATGTCATGGTGAAGAGTTCCATTTTGGATGGTAGAGAGGAAGAGTATAGTCATTTTGTCAAGCTAATACATATAACTATCCTCCACCACCTCTGAGATTAATAGCGTGAAACACTGCCTACAACCACCAGCAACAGCAACACTGCCAATGATGAGTATAAAACACACAAGTATCTAGATCATGGAAACAAATTTCTTCCACAGGTGCAATGTGAGATCACGTGACATAATTTAAATAGCACACACTAGTCTCTTAAAGTAAATTACAGAAAAGAACTAGTAGTATAACTTGTAATTAAGTATCCAAGTAATTGCCATAGGCCACAGTTAGTGATGCCATATCCAATGACATTCTGTCTAAAAAACTACAAAATTCTCCAGCTTCGGAAATCATCTAACCACATTTAATCGATGAGTTCCTGAAGTTAGTAGATCTTTATGGCCTTTTGTAAATTGTTTTATACCTCCAGTAGTTCTACTTTAGCCACGTAAAGGTTTACCCTGAGTGTCACCTGAGCGGTGTGTTTGTTTATGTACTGACTCTCTGAGCATCACTTGGGCAGGTGTCATTTCAACCAGTCGATTCTTTTATTGAATAAATCTAAAAAAATTGTCATTTTATATTTTCTGTCATATTGTATTATAAAAATTAATGAAAAATATGCCATTTTTAGCCATCCTGTATTTAAATAATTGGACTGGTAAGTGGCTAAAGCACAAAAGTGGAGGTTGAAAGAACTGAAATGAATGTAAAATATAAATGAATGAAAGAACATACCCTAGTTTCTATTTCCACATACACATAAGAAAAATTGTAGCCAAAAATGTTAGAAGGATCAAAATAATACTGTAGATCTTAAATTCACTGATATTATATCTAATTAGGTAGCTATATTATTGTTTCTACTCTTGTTAAAATTTTGCGAGTTTATGAATTTTGTAAACTGTGTGATTATTTTTTATATATTTCAAATATTAACTGCTCTTATGGGCCTTAGATCTTCATGGGCAACCCATGATTGCAAGCTGGTGTCACCCTGTATTTCCACTGTTCTAGCTCTCAGCACAGGGCCTGGCTCCCTTTTTTCTTGGATATTTGTTCTTCAAAGACAGCTAAAAAAAAAAAAAAAATCCGCAGACTGTTCTTCTTCACCATTAAATCTCACTGCCTTGTTTGTAACTTCCCCTCAACACGTATTTGTTAGGTAATGAATAAATTAAAGTAAAATATTTTTAGGAAATAAGTCAACACTTTATTTTTCTATTTCAATGTTTTGATCATTGTAAGTGTCTACCTGTTCATTTAAGGGTCTATCTTTTCAGGACCTATGGATATCCCAACAGATTCTCCATTCAGCGTTACAGAATCTACCCAGGAGGCCCAACCTTCTCCAGCCAACAGTGTATCTCCTACAGGTAAGAATACTTTCACATGTTTTTATTCTCCATAAGTTATTAATCCTTTAACCTAGAAGATAATTAAAGAAAAAAATTTCAGCCTGCTTGTTACGAAATTTTAAATAAACCTATTAAATATTGTTCTCACTGCCTTCAAAGATTTAACACAGCTTCCAAAGTCCTTCGCTTGAAGCCTTGGGAAAATTGGAGTTGATCAATATTTAGAGAGGAATTTAAATTCTGTGTTTATTATTAAATAGGTTAATACATATTTTAAATGGGTTAATAAATTGGCAGTCCTCCTCCACAACTATGATCTCAGTGGGGAGCTCAAAAAATTGGTCACCAATGGGCATCCTGTGGGCCAAAGGTAGTTAGATTGCTTCAAATTAATTTACCAAGCTGACTTTTGAGAACAATAAAGTTAACCTTCCCTTCTGTGGTAACATTTATAGTGGAAGCTACTGGGTCACTGTTGCTATGGCAAAGGAATAGCAGCGGTTCTCAGAGGTTGGCAGTGATGCAAACAAATCATAAATTCCCATGTCCATGGCCTTTGTGTTTAACAAAGAAGCAGAGTGACTTTCCCTTTAAAAAAAAAAA
>PVJO010026141.1:0-21635 GCA_004026905.1 Hystrix cristata
GCCCTTCTGTTTTTATAATATTTTTGAGATAGTTTTCGGTTTTTAAAACTCTTTAAAAATGTAAATATTTTCAGTTTTAATTGAGGTAGAGTAGACAAATAAAGCTATATTTTTAAAGTGTATAATGTGATGATTTAATGAACACGCATACACTGTGAAATGATTACCACAACCAAGTTAGCACATCCTTCACCCACATGGCTACCTTCCCCTTAGTTTCTGGAGCAACAAGATTTCCCACGCTCACTCATAAATGCTTTTGCCCAGTCCTTGAATTCAAAACTTTTTGCTAGTTCATTTTTATAAAGAATAATATTTGCAGAACAAGATCTCATTGTTCTGAAGTATCATTGACTGATTGGAGATTTTTTGGAAAACAGAGGTAGATTATGTACGTAGTAAGTATTGCTATAATACTGCTATGATATTACTTGTGAGAATTAATGAGTTGATGCTAGTGTTTCCCACAGGATTTTTTTGATCCTTGCATATTCCCTATTTGTAACTTTCTTCTACAGTGAAATTCTCAATTCTCAACAAAATTAATTTTTTTAAAATTTTCTGAACCTCCATAATGTAGTGTCAACTTAGGTGACCATGCATGATGAAAAGAAGACCTTAAGACTGAGTTCGAGGTTTGTTTTCGGATTCTTCATTCTCCTCTTTAGCCTAAGAATACACTAGGAACATTAAAATACTGTGCTCCAAGGTTATTTGATTTAGGTTCAATTTGTTTTTTTCTTCTTCCACTACGGTGGTGATGCTATTAATTGAAACTGAGACTAAATTCATTTTTTTTTCCTATTCGTATTCAATTTTAGGGCTTTCCTCCATTTTTAGATTTATAATTTTATGTTGAATATGTAAAATCTTGGCACAATTTCAAATGTACAAAATGAATTAATACTTGCAATTTCATTCCAATTTCATCTCTTCCACTTTTTCCCACCACACGCACACACACACACACACACACACACACACACATCTTCTCTATTAAGTCCACTAATTTCTGCATTTTTCTGTTTACACAAACATAAATATTTCTCATTTGTCTTTTATTCGAATATAAAATATTGCATTCTGTATGAAATACTGCATATTGTTGCTTAAATTTTTTTCAACAGTATATCTCAGAAATGCACCCATTAATACAAGTCTGACTCATTCTTTTTGCAAGGTTACATAGTTCTCTATTTGTGTAAGTATAATTTTTAAATCACTTGACTTGATTGAGGTATTTCAATAGTTTCCAGTATGTTGCAAATCCACATAATGCTGAATCATATACCCATGGGCATGTCTAATTTCATGCTGTTAGAGATGTATCTTCAGGGTAAAGTGTTAAAAGTGGGATTTTTGGGTCAAAGGGCACATGTGTAGTTGAGGCACAAGATGCCCAGTTTTTCCTAAGGGGAAATGTTCTCCATTTTTCATTCTGACTATCCATGAAAGATGGTGCATATTTCTTCATAACCCTGTCGATAGGGTAAGTTTCCAAATTCATTCCACATTAAATTTTCAACATTATATGCTGATATGTTATGGATAACCTACATTTACTTTTTAAATTTTACCAAGAAAAGCAGTGAGAAATGATATTTTAGTGTAGTTCTAATTTACATGTTTCTTATTATGAGCGATATGGACTATTTAAAATGCTTTGAGATCATTTTATATCTTAGCAAATTATATTTTCATTTCCTTTGCAGACTTCTCTATCATGTCTTTGTATTTTGTCCTCAAACTTAGATAATTTATATTTTTATATAATATAGATATTATTAAAAATAATATAGATATTAGTCAATTTTCTGTGGTATATGTTAAAAATAATTTCTTTCTGTTTATCATTTGTCTTTTGATGTTACTTAAATTCTTCTCATCATGTGACTTAAAATATTCCTCTATTCAAATTTATCTATATTCACTGGATTTTGAGGCCTATCTAGAAACCTTTCCTCCAATCTCCAAGTTATAAAAGGATATGCCCATAATTTATTCTGACATCTATGAGGTTTCATCTTTTATAGTTATATTTTTGGTCAGTTTGAGGTATGAATGTATTTTTAACAGTTTCTGAATAGCTGTCCATGTCTTCTCACACTACTGAAAGGTTCAACTCTACCCCACTGATTTGAACTACTACTATCAGGGTGTAACAAATCTCCATATGTACATGGAACTATTTTAGGAATCTCCTGTCAATTTTAATGGCTGAATAGTAACCAATGTGTTGGTATCACCTTTTCAATCATATATGTTGGGCTGAGTTTTTATTTCTGTTTGGGGTAATGTTAGCTCTTAGTCTTCTTATTTAATATTTTCATGTATTAATGAATATTTTTCTAAATTAACTTTAGTATCAACTTCTAAAGTTTCAACCAACTTTTTCTGGATTTAATTAAATGGAAAAATGTTAACTTAGGGAATATAAAAGCCTTCATGATATTGAGTTGTTTTGCACACACAAAAAAAGAATTTTTTCTAATTGTTTATGAGTACTTCATGTAGGGTTTTCATATTTCTTATTATTTGTAAGAGGTTTTTCCTTTCGTTTCTATTATAAATGGTGTTTCTCTTATGTTTTCCAATTTTTTGTTGTTCGTGGTGAGGATACCAGATCTTGATGACTTTTTATGCATGTACATACATAGTATTTCTTTTATTTCATATTATTTTTATATCCTGCTTGCTTTCTGAATTCTCTTAATGTTTGCATTAGTTTTATTATCAATTCTCTAGTGTGTTCCAATTTTACAATCCCATTATGTGCAAGGAGGGAGAGACTTACTTCATTGTTCCCAATCTTTATTTTATGCCTCCACTAGCTTTCCCATATCTAATTGCAGTGGCTGGGTTAATGCTTTTTGCTTGATGAGAAAAGTGCAGGAGAGAATGGGCCTCTTTTCCTGTACTAAACCTCAGGAGTCTGCAGGAGAAACACAATGCTAGGGAGAAGAGGAGACACCCATAATGAACTATTTTGAGGGACTTTTAAAAATTAGGAATGGGTATTGAAATTTGTTGAGACTTGTACAGTGTCAATGAGAATAATCAAAGAAGTTTTCTTACAGTGAATGATATTGCTGATTTTTCTATGATTGAACTATGTCTTGAACTTCTAAAACAAAATTTGAAGCTTTTCCTTTACTTTCTATGTTCTGGAACAATTTATTTGGCACCAGGTGTATGTGGTATTATGCATACTGTAAAATATGCAACTCCTGTGGAAACATCTGGACTGTTTGTGTCTATATGTGTATGGTGTGTACATAGAAGTTTTGTGATAATTTTGTGGGAAATGACCTTCATAACAATTCTATGCCCAATTTTATTGTGAAGAAATCATCTATTTAATTTTTCTTGAATTTTTAAGTGCTACATAGATTCCTATGGTTTATTTTTCTGTTAATTAGTAGTATCAGTTTTTATTTTGTTCATCTTTTTTTCCTACATGACTCGTATTTTATTTCATTACTCACCGGAATTTTGATTCCTTAATTATACGAATTGTGGATTCTGCACATAAAAAATTTTGCTTTTATAATCATTTGTGCTCTCTTTTGCTTTCTTTTGTTCTTCCATCACTAGTTTTTTGAGTGGGAGTTGAGGTCATTTTTTACATTTTTAATTTCTACTGATACATGTTTATATGAACAGTCTTCTTGTATGCTTTAAATGTGTCATAATCTTTTAACCGTGTATTCTCTGGTTTGGCTGTTTTGGGTACTTTAAACCACCGCTTATATCTCCTGACAGAAGTGTTCCCTTCTTTGAAACTGAGACCTCTAAACTAGTAGACTCTAAGGTTAAAGAGTTTGGGAGCAAAATTTCGCTAGATATTTCCATCTAGCTGGTGCCACAGCTGAGATTTCAAAAGCCATTCTGCCATTTTATGAAGTTAGCTGCTCTAGGAAGATTGGGAACACAGTAAGAATTCCATAAAGTATGGGCCAGCTGCCACAACTTATCTCTTGTAAGGTGAGCTGCTTTGCCAGAGGCAATGTCGTGTGGAAAACTGCAAGAGTAGAGTAGAGGAGAAATCCTGTGAGTCCAGGGGAGGTGGTTATGGGCAGAGAAGGCAGCTGCACACCCAGTGTATCTATTGCAGTAAGGACAGTGTGCTGCCCCTGCCACAATTGAAGTGGCCCAATATAATCAACTTGACACCAATCGCTAGTCAACTAAAAACAGAGGTGCCCTAAAGTGCCCCTTGTAGGTCCCTGATGCTGGTAGACTGGGCACTCAGCAGTGACTGTACCCAGCCTGATATTGCTGATGGAAATCTGCATTCCTGGGTCCACTTGTGTCTTATATCCCCACCACCATAACCACTTTGTTCATGGTTGAGAACATGGTGGTTTCCGGGTGACTGGGTTGAAGGGTGGCCAGAGAATAGGTGTCCTGTCTACTTTATTATTAAAATGCTTCCCTGTTAAGGTCATCTATTAGTGAGCATTCACAAGGAACATACATATCACCAAATTCTTTGTACACTACTGGAAGATCCAGGCACATATTTCTCCCCCATATCAGCTTGTCACTAATATTGTAGGTGTGTTCCCCTTACAACTCTGACTATCCAGTCAATTGGGCTCTTCATGGCCTAAATCAATAGGCCTGAAAAGCAACTAGTGTAGTGGGGTGACTAATTCTGATTATCAAGGGAGAAGAGGGCTACTAGAGAATGGAGCTAAGAAAGAGAATGTGTGAAAGACAGATGTCCAGTGGTCTTAGTATTATCCTATCCTGTGATTAAAGCCAATGGGACATTTCAACAGCTTAATTCAGGTAAGAGTGCTCATAGCCCATACTGTTCAGGAATAGATCTATGGTTCATCCTATCAGGCAAAAATCCGTGAGCAGTTGAAATGCTTGCTGAGGTAAAGGGAATATCATGTGATTAGTGGAAGAAGGTCTTTCCCTGTATTAGCCACAAACACTTTGCTAGTTTCAGAAGTGAGACTGAAATAATTAGGAGAATGTATTCTTGTTATTTTGTCCTAGACATATTTGTGTGTGGAAAAAATATTTTCGGTTTTCCTCTATTAGCTCGTTGTCTAATACAAAGTGTGCTAATAATGACTTTTAGAGCTCAGCATTTAAGTGATAGAAGATATCAAAGAATAAAAATGAACATTACTGACCAGGTGTGGTAGCTCAGTAATCCTAGCACTCAAGAGGCTGAGGCAGGAGGATTGTGAGTTCCAGGCCAGTAAGACTCTGTCTCAAACACGACACAAAACAAAAAATCCCAAAAAATCCACATAAAAATGTTAAGCAAAATAAATCAGCCACACAAGTTTACATATCACATGGTTTCTCTTACTTGAGAAATCCAAATTATAAATAAAGAGCATAATAAAAGAGATAAAAAAGAAGTAGGAAAAGACATCTTTGTCAAATTGGAAGGGCATCTAGAAATGGAGGGATGGGAAGAAGGGGAGGAAAAGAGGATGAAA
The DNA here is from genome assembly GCA_004026905.1 of Hystrix cristata. NCBI lineage: Eukaryota > Metazoa > Chordata > Mammalia > Rodentia > Hystricidae > Hystrix > Hystrix cristata. The sequence continues at coordinate 5,466 of PVJO010026141.1, forward strand.
AAAAAGAATTAAAATATCCATGTACATGTAGCAACTCTACACAAGGAATATGAACATTATGTACTGCAAACATGTACTAATAAAAAAAGAAAACTAACCCTCACCAAAGGCTTTGTGTTTTCTTCTGGGAATTGTGTTAGTATGTTTTTGGTTGTTACGTATGTAATTTGTATAATATTAGGCAGAACTGTGATTTAATTATTGTCTTCAGTTGGAGACAAATTAAAGATACATGCCTGGATGCCAAGCTGGTAAGGGGTGAATTGCTATAGCATTTTTTATTTGTCATTTGGCTAGGATGCAGTCCCCAATTACTCAATTAAACACTAACCTAAGTGCTGCTGAAAAGGGAACTTGCAGATGTAAAATCTCTAATCAGTCAACTTGGAATTGAGGAGATTATCTTTGTTGGCCTGACTCAATTATTTAGAAGGTTTTAAAAGTGAGAATGAGGTCTCAGGACTTCCCTGTAAGCTTTGGACTTGCTTAGCCAGCCCCCAATTTAGGAAAGCAATTACATTATCTACACTTTCCATTATCTACACTTTCCGCTACTCTGGACTGCACATGCGCACAGGCTTCCAGACTCTCAAGAGTATGTCAGGGGTTTTCACAGCCTACTACAGACTAGATCTGACTCCTTTTACATTTTTGGCTGGCCTCTCTCTTACTTGCTCCAATTGGTATCACTGCATGGAGTGTCTCGGTATTGACCTTCTCTGACTGGCACTGATTGCTGTTATTATCAGCATGCCCTGAGAACAAGACTATTCCATAGAATTCCAAATCAGGTTGTAGAGTGACAAGATCTTGCGGGATCTTTTTTCAGATTTCCAAATACAATTTGCTCCCTCTGGTAGTGACAACGCTGCTGGTCTACGTGGTACCATGCCTAATAAGTAGATGAAAATGCAGTCTCTCCCAAATTAAAATGGCATAGACATCACTGTTCTTATTGCAGTTGGATAGTTTTTTTTTTTTTCAATATACACATCATTTGTTTCATCCTTTTGGTTACATTCTCAGAGTTCTAAAATGGTTGCTTTCATCAGTCTTGCCAGTATTTTCACGGCTTTTGGTGAGAAGAGAATTTACTGAGGATTTCATTCCAGCATTATGGAAGTCTCAGCTGGATGATAAATGTATATGGTCACCCTTCCTCAAGGGTCACACTGTCACTCAAGTCCACACACTTGTCTCGAGGTAAGATTATATTCCAGGTACTGTTAGATCAACTATGGGTAAGTTTATTTTAAAAATCTCTGACATTTGCATTGTACATGCTTTTAAAATATTTTCTTTAAATATGATGTAACTACTAATTGGGAATCACACCTGAAGGGGTTTTGACATGTCTAGCCTACCCACCTCCTAGTACTTGTTCCTCCAGCCATCGCCTCCAGGGACCACCTGACTGACTTTGGCCCGCTGGGAAAACAGTGGTAGCAGCATGAATAAGAAGACAAAAATAGGGCTGGGGATTTAGCTCAGTGGTTGGAGTGTTTGCCTCACAAGCATGAGGCCCTGAGTTCGATTCCCGGTACCAAAAAAAAAAAAAAAGAAGAAGAAGGCAAAATAGATTGGATTTGAATTGGTATATTGGGTCAATTAGAGCTTATTTCAGATTTTGCTTTTTTAATGCTCATATTGCAGAATACAGTATCTGATCCTTGGTTTATTTGTTTTTCAATTTGAACTCAGAAAAGCTAACTGTTTCAGAATATTTTTTCCTGAATACTCCTTCAGACTTTTATATTATAGAAATTCTGAACAGTAAATATTTTGAAGCACAAGTTTCCATAAAGAATCCATACTTATTTCAAAAAAGACTGTAGACAATTTGAGTTGAAGAGTAGAGATAGGCATTGAAAATGACGGTGACAAACAGATAATCATGCAAATCTTCAATGAAATGAACCTTTTTGCACACTTGAAAAGCATTCCCTTCCATCCCTGCAAGCCTAGTAAGTTAATTGCAGTGATCAGAGAAATTCATATTCAAATACCCACCACGTTTGCTGATGACACTGATTGTCCCAGATGTGCTAATATTGTAAAGAAAGACATGAAGACTAATTTTTAAATATTTAAAATACCGTTTTCATGGAGAAAACTGTAGCATTTCCAATTTCCTCAAGAAAAGATTCTTTTGGATTTAAAGCTAGTTCTTATTGTAGAGGTTAATGTTGATTAAAGACTGTCATAGTCAGTTAGGTTTCCCTTGAGGGATACCCCTCCTGACTCAGCCACCATGATCATTCATATCTACACTCTGGAAGGACCAATCACATAAAGAAACTCGGTTCCAGGCATTCAGTCCCCTCCTCTCTCTCCCTGATGGCAGGGAGTGCTACTTAACACAGGTCCTTTCCACAAAGACTAGTTTCCACGACCACAGAAGAACAAATTTTACCCAAGAAGGGACAGACTTAAAGGTCATGTTCTCAGGGCAAGAATTTTTTGTCTAGGGCATTCTTAACAGATAATCATTCAACCAAGTCTTACGAGCAAGATTTTCCATGTTGGGTTACTTTTGGTTCAAAGTAAACATTCATAGGGAAGCAACTGCATGGTGCTGTGTACCCTTACTTAGAAACTATGAGAACTGAATCTACAGTTCATTTTTTGCTAGCTTGTGGTAGGATTTTGAGCCGATGGATCAACTTCTTTGAGTTGCCATGTCCCTACTTGTAAGATAAGTTTCCCATTTACTGTATCTAATTCCCATAACTAGTTCCGTGAATGAAATAAACCACTATTCCAAAGGCATTAACGTGACAATAAGTCAAAAGATTTACAACCTCTTTCCAGTCTTCAAGAGAGAATATTTGCAGTTATTATTTTATAATTACTCCAGAAGTATCTGAAACCAATTACTGTGTGCAGACACACTTTGAAGCCAACTTTAGCCAAGACTTACACTAGGTGGATCCTTAGATTCCTAAGAATGTACAGAAGATATACCGAGAATATTCCATTTGTGGTGGTGTCAAAAGATGCATTAAATACAATGACTCTAAAAGTAGGACATTGTAATTTATAATTATTCTCAGAATTTTTATTTCCTTCCTTGTTATCATTTTCCCTGAGGTGATTCTTTATTATGTTCTCATTAAAAATAACAAACATTAGAATATTTGCAACACAAAATTAGAGAGGAAAAATATGAACATGATCTTTTTTGCTAAATATTCACCAGATTAAATGTTCAGTAGCACAATAATCTAGTATGCATATCTCCAAATTGGATTCAGCAAGGATTTTTCTGTAACAAAAGCTAGAACTTGTCTTGAAAATTACTACAGTCTCATAAGGAAGGCATCATTTGCAGTTAGGACTAAGATGTTCATGAAGGGCACTCATACATGTTGTCACTGGGAGAAAGTTTGTAATTATCTTTTACTCCCAACTACAGTGACTGTAAAGACTATATAAAAGAAATGCAAGTAAATGGTTGAGAATAGTAGGAGCTTCATATTGAACCTTCGGTTTGCTCTCTGTTTGGGTGACTTATTTTGCGGTGTGATAGAGCACACACATTACAATCTGTACACACATTGTATTCTACAAGTATATCATGGTCTGTAAGAGAAATGCTTCTTGTGTGAGCACTTAAGAGCATCCTTTCTGTTTACTGTATTGGTGGGACCCTTAACCCAGTTTTAGAAGAAGCAGTGAAACTTTTACATATATAAAGAACCAGGGTACCTGACCAATTTAGACAGGCATAATTTTGATACCATTACTGAACAGTCATAACTCCCCTGTTGTGAATTTGGAGTTCCAAATGACTCTTGCAGGGGCAGAACTTGTTCCTTTCATATCTGTTCATGTTTACCCAAAAACTACGTAGATGACCCAACCGCAGCACTTTGCATGAGTAACCAGTCAAAGGAAAGTAGTAGAGATCTGACCAGTCACTGTACCCATTGCCAACACTCTCCAGGAAACACGCTCATGGAAGGTTCCATCAAGAGCCAAAGACACCACACACGGTGGAAAGAGTGTTGGAATCCACTTGTGCATCCTCTCTGTGGTCTAAATGAATTTCATCTCTAAATATTCTCTACAGAATGGGGTTGGAACAGAAGGAAACACAGAATAAAGTTTTCATTGCCTTCCTTTTGCAATTTCATAATAAGTTTCCTTTGTGTTGTTTTAGGAAATAAGACTACCCCAATATGAATTAAAAATGGTGTATGCCCACAAAGTCTGTTCTTTTTTTATGTTTAATAAACATCCATGATTAATGTACAAGAGCTAACAGAGCTGTAAGTCAATCATGACAAACCTATGAGAAAATAAAAAGGACAATAACTAAATTTCTCACCACTAAAGGTCTACATGTTGGCCCCGAGGAGAGGTGGTCAGTATGTCCGAGACAGAGAACACGGGGACAAGGACTAAGAAGGTAATCAAAGCACATTTCAATATCTCTCTCTTTTCTTGGTCATTGTTCAATTAGTGGGGGAGAGAGTAAATTTCTTTTTCCAAAAAATAAAGAATGTTTAAGCAATTAATTTTTTCCTTAGGGAAATATTGACCTGCCAATCTAACGTATTACACATTTCTGTTCTTAAATCTGTCTGCATAAATGTTTACATATTCTATTTCTTCGTGTCAATTCATACATTACTTTTGTAACTTCAAACTAGTAAGAATTATCAAATACAATTAATTTTGGACATAAATGTGCAATTTCTTTTTAACGAGAGATATGCTCTCTGTGATCTTTGTTTCTTGCAATTGTTGGTCAGGAAATACTCATGGAACATTTCTGAAACATTTATCTGATGGGCAACTTTGTATGAAATAACACTTGAAGTATAAAAACATCATTAGGAAACAGTAAAAAATATATTTATCTTGTTTATAAACTGTCAATGGTAAGATACTGAGCATGTGAGTATCAGAGTCACTGCTTCCTGGTTTTCCAGAAAGTTGTTTGCTTTATTTATCGGTGGGACGCCTTTGAAACATCTAAACATATATAGAAACATCGAGGCAATATTTGTACCTATTTGTTTTTAATGACACATATTGGATATACATAATGATAACATTCATCACAAGGAATTTGTACCTGTACATGATATACCTTGCTGCTTCTTTTTTCCTCATTCCCCTCCCCCGTTCAACTCCTCTTCCCCTCTTTGTTTACAAAAACTTTATTTCCAATTTTTCATTCTATTCTCTTTTTTATTCCTCCCTTCCTTTCCCCCTCCCCTCCTCCCTTCTTCCCCTCCACATTTAATATTTTCTTGCCATTTCTCAATTTCTGTTATACATTTTAGTCCTTATTTACACTTTTGGTTTCTCATATCAGAGAAACAGTGTGATATTTAAAGGTGTGTTCAATTTATTTCACCTAAACTTATGGACTCAAGGTCCATCCATTTACCTAGATATGTCTCAAGCTTATCTTACTTTATGACAGAGTAGTACGCCATTGTACCAAAAAAAAAAAATCTTTTTTATCCATTCATTGGTTGATGGGCATTTGGACTATTTCCAAGAATTAGCTATTACAAACTGTGCTGCTATAAACATGGGTGTGTGTATGTTGCTGTGGGTATGATGATTTTAATTCTTTCAGGAAGATATCAAGAAGGCGAATAGCTGGAACCTCCATTTTTAGTTTTTTGAGGAATCGCTACACTGATTTCTACAGTGGTTGCACCAGTGTACATTTCCACCAAAAGTGGAGAAGGGTTCCTTTTTCCCCACAGTCCTGCCAGCATATGTTATTGGCTGATTTCTTTTGATAATAGCCATTCTTTCTGGCGTGAGATGGAATCTCAGCATTGTTTTAATATGCATCCCTTGAATAACCAGTGATGTTGAACATCTTTTCATATATTTATTTGTTGTTTCTAATTCTTCATCTAAGAAGTGTCTATTCACTTCACATGCCCATTTTTGGATTGGGTCTTCAAATTTGGAGGGCTCTGATTTTTTTAAGTTCTTATATATTCTAGATTTTAGTTCTTTGTCTGAGGAATAACTGGCAAAAATTTTTCCTACTCTGTGGGTTTTCACCTCACTCTTTTGCTGGTTTCTTTTTCTGTGCAGAAGCTTTTTAATGAGATCCCAGTTGATTCTTTGTGATATTTCCTGTGCAATCAGGGTTTTGTTTATAAAGCCTTTGCCTACACCTATGTCTTCAAGAATTCTATCTATTCTTTCACCAGATTTAGTGTTTCTGTTTTAATATTTAGGTCTTTGATCCACTGTGATTTTAGTTGCTGGTTTGGTTTTGCTGATCTAAGAATCCGGGATATTTTTTCATTTCCCAACATCTTCTTCAATCTCCTTTTTCAGAGTACTGTAGTTTCCAATGTATAAGTCTTTTGCTTCTTTTGTTAGGTTGATTCCTATGTATTTCTTTCTTTTTTGAATGCTATTGTGAAAGGTGTTATTTCCCTAATTTCTCTCTCGTGAGTTTGTTGTTTGTGTATAAGAACGCTCTTGATTTCTGAGTGTTGACTTTGTATGCAGAATTTGGCTATTAAATATAGAAATCTTTTGGTGGAGTTTTGGGGTTCTTCTATGTAGAGTATCATGTCATCTGCAAATAATGATAATTTAGCTTCTTCCTTTCCTATCCTAATTTGTTTATTTCATTCTCTTGTCTAAGTGCTCTGGCTAATGTTTCCAGAATTACATTGAATAAGGGTGGTGATAGTGGACATCGTTGTCTTGTTCCTGATTTTAGAGTGAAAGTTTTCAATTTTTGACCATTTAGTTTAATGTTGGCTGTTGGTTTGTCATAGATGGATTTTATCAACTTGAGATAAAGACCATCTATTTCAATTTTCTGTAGGATTTTTATCATAAATGGATGTTGGACTTTGTCAAATGCTTTTTCAATGTCTATTGAGATGATCATATGGTGTTTGTCCTTGGATCTGTTGTATCACATTTATTGATTTGTGTATGTTGAATTATCCCTGCATCCCTGGGATGAATCTTACTTTGTCATGGTGTATAATATACTTGATGAAGAAGATTCCTTTTCTGCTTCCATTCTGTTTCCCAGTATCTTATTGAGGATTTTTGTATCTATATTCATTAGGGAGATTGGCCTGTCAGTCTCTTTTTTGGCTAGATCTTTCCCTGGTTTTGGTATCAGGGTAATGCTTACTTCCAGAAATGAGTTTGGAAGTATCACTTCCCTTTCAATTTCATTAAAGAGTTTGAGGAGTAGTGGCATTAGATCTTCTCTAAATTTCCTGTAGGATTCAGCACTGAATCCATCAGCTCCCAGGCTTTTCTTTGTTGGTAGGTTTTTAATTACTTCTTCGATTTCATTGACTGATACTGGGTTATTTAAAATCTTTACATCTTCTTGAGGTGCATCCCTTTACCCACAAATGACTCTAGTTTATCCTTTTTTATGGCAGAGTACTACTCTATTGTGTAGAAAAACCACATCTTCTTTAGCCATTCCTTGATTGTTGGGCATTTGGGTTATTTCCAAGACTTAGCTATTACAAATTGTGTTGTTATGAACATGGTTGTGCATATATTGCTATGGTATGAGGTTTTCAATTCTTCTGGGAAGATACCAAGCAGGGGAATAGCTGGATCAAATGGAACCTCTAGATTTAGTTTTTTGAGGCGTCTCCATACTGATTTCCATAGTGGTTGGACTAGTCAACATTCCTACCAACAGTGGAAAAGGGTACCTTTTTCCCCACACCCACACCAGCACTTGTTGTTGGTTGATTTCTTGATTTTTAGCCATTCTTTGTGGAGTGAGATGGAATCTTAGCGATGTTTTGATTTGCATCTCTCGAATGACCAGTGATGTTGAACATTTCTTCATATGTTTATTTGCCATTTTTATTTCTTCATCTGAGAAGTGTTTCTTCATCTCCGATGCCCATTTTTGGATTGGGTCTTTAAATTTGGGGGGGTGATTTTTTGAGTTCTTTATATATTCTAGATGTTAGACCCTTGTCTGAGGGGCAGTGTTGGCCAAGATTTTTTTCCCAGTCTGTGGCTTTTCATCCTGCTCCCTTAATGATTTCTTTTGCTGTGCAAAAGCCTTTTAGTAGAACGAGGTCCCAAGCACTGATTCTTCCTATTATTTCCCATGCAGTCTGGGTTCTGTTCATAAACATACTCTCAAGTGAAATAAATCAGTCATGCATGAGTACACATGAAATTGTTTCTCTGATATAAGAAACCATAAGTGTTCATAAAGACAAAGAGGAATAACAGATACTAGGTAAAAGAAAGATAATATTCAAAAGAGAGGAGAACTAGAAGGGCAAAAGAAGGAAAGGAAAAGGGAAGGAAAGGGGAAAAAATGGAAAAATGTAAATAAACCTGCTGTAAATAAGGAAAGGGGGGAACGGAAGGGAGGGGTGCAGAAGGGGGGGAAACCAAGATACATCATGTATAGGTACAAAATAACCATGATAAATGGAATCATTATATATACAATGTACCAATGCATGTTCTTGGTAAAAAATAAAAATTAAAAAAAAAAAGAAATTGAATATGTAATTTAAAAAATAGCATAAAATTGCCTCATTAACATCAAATTCATACATACTCTTCCAGGAAATAGAAAAAGGAAAACTTAATTCCTAAATCTTATTACCTCATAGAAATATGGATATAATGTCACTATGGGAAAATACTTCACAAAATTGATATTAAATATCAGTGTCACATATCAATAGTGTAAGGAAACAGAATAGTAATCATCTCTGGAATGATAGGAAAGCTAAGGGTTTGGATACTGGTAATGTTTTAGCTTTTGACTTTGTAGTGGTTACGTTTAATTGTTCCACTGTAATAATTTACTGTTGAATGCTTATGATTTGTGTACTTTCTGTCTGGTAATATACTGCAATAGAACACTGAAAATTCCAAATATACTAGTTGAAAACAACGATTACCAGACATTGGAGTGAACATTCTACCAAAAGAAAGTTGGAGGAAACAGAGATAGTGCCGTAAACAGAAGAAAACTTTAACGAAACTCATTCATAGTGTAGGAGATAAAATAATATACTGCACTTGCAAATTTAAAAACCCTAAAGATTGACTATTCAGAAATCGAAAAGATATTTTACAATTTGAAAATTCCTAGCAAATGCTTAAGAAAAGTAAATATGGAAGATGCATTGGAGAAAATATGTTCAAAATTAGGGAAAATGCTGAAGAAAATCAGAGAAAAGATAAGCCAGGTCTTCCCCCTGTGATAGTTAGCATATAAATTGGAATCTTACTGTTTTGAGTCTCTTAATAGAAACGACTGATTTTTGCCTTCTTGTAAAATAGAAAGAGTAGCATGGAGAGGCTTACTAATTTTAACCTGTGCAGTTGTCGCTATGAGAATTTGGGCAAATTTTCACCAATCAATACTCCTTCATAGAACTCCTTGTCCCCACTGCCTACACCAGAGTTTTCAAATTTTTCCAAATTAAGCACAGAATTTTTAATTTTATAGCAATGGGTTTTATATCCATGGATACTATGAAATGCTGTATTTACTCAATAATGAACTACAAAATCTACTTAAATTCATTCATAATTGTGAAAGAGCTGGTGAATCATTTTTCCAAAAATACCTAAGATAATAAATTTTGATTACCAGGAACTAGGAAGATTAAAATCTATGCAAATTACTTAATAAAGAACTTGTGTGCTTGAGTCAGTGTAAGATTCATCATATGGTTATTGAAAGTTGGTGCAAATGCCGGTGTTCTAATAAAGCTCCCACCTTCCCAGTGTGTGCCTGTTCTTCCAAGGTCTGGCTAACCCTGCAGGAACAATTCTACTATCAACAAAGAATTTACCTTGATATGCACTCTGGTGACATCCTGGCTCCTACACAGACCTGGGGTGAATGCCTGAGGTAAAGTTGCACATGCTCATTTCCCAGAGTGGGGCATTCCTTGGTCAGAACATGGATAAATGTCAGTGCAGCACCCAGGTGTTGGGCTCTCTCTCTCTCTCTTTCTCTTTTTTTGTCTTTTGTGTCCTTGAGGATGCTGGATGTCTCTGTGTGTTGGTGGGGGCCGCTGTTGGTTGTGCCTCCAAGACTTCTGTTTTTCTTCTCACATCCCACGTGGCTGCTGCTTCTCTAGCAAAAGTTAGATCTGTGCTTGACTGCTCCTGTGCTGTGGATTGCCAGTGATAGAAATGATGGATTGGTGGTATGATTTCCTAGAGTTTCCCCCTTTTTCTCTTACTTTCTTTATTGTTATTAAATAATTTAATTGATCTTTGTGGGTGATGTCTTGTCTCCTTCCCTGCAAATCAAACCCTAAAATGACAAGCCCGTGCACAGCGACGACAAGCATTTATCCCCTTGCTGTTACAGTCAGCTTCAGTAAGTAATTCATACGTATCTAGGAATCTATCCATTTCTTCTGTGTTTTCTATCTTATTAGAATAAAGGCTCTCAAAGTAGGTATTGATGATCTTCTGGATTTCTGCAGGATCTATTTTGATTTCACCCTTTTCCTTCCATGAATTTGAGGCTTTTCTTTCTTTCTTTCTTTCTTTCTTTCTTTCTTTCTTTCTTTCTTTCTTTCTTTCTTTCTTTCTTTGTAAGTTTGGCTAAGAGTTTGTCAATTTTTTTTATTTAATCTTTCAAGGAATCGACTCTTTGATTCATCGACTCTTTGTATTGTTTTCTTAATCTCAATTGCAACAATTTCCACTTTGATCTTTATAATTTTCTTCCTTGGGCTTGATTTGCTCTTCTTTTGTCTTTTCTTTTTTCTTTTCTTTTCTTAATTTACCAAGAACATGTATTGGTACATTGTAAATGTACAGAGTGATCACATTCATTGTAGTTAATTTGTACCTGTACATGATATAACTTGGTCCCCCACTTCCCCACCCCTCCATTCCACTCCCCCTCTCTCCTTATTTACAATAGCTTTATTTATATTTGACTTGGTCTTCTTTGTCTAGAAGCTTGAGGTTCAGCATTAAATTGTTTATTTGTGCTCTCTCTCTTTTACTGATGTGGGAGTTTGCCACTATAAATTTCCCTTGTAGGACCGCTTTCATTGGAGCCCATAATTTCCAGTATGTTATATTGACATTACTATTTAATGGTAGAAACTGCCTAATTTCTTCTTTAATTTTGTCTGTGACCCATTGGTTATTCATGAGGATTTTATTTAACTTACATATGTTTATGAAGATTTTGTGGTTTCTTTTGCCATTTTTTTCCAATTTCATTGCACTATGGTTGGATAATGTGCATAGGATAATTTCAATTACTTTGCATTTACTTACACTTGTTCTATGAGCTAGTGTGTGGTCTATTTTGGACAACATCTCATGTGCAGCTGAAAAGAATGTGCATTTTGGTATTGTGGGGGTGGAACACTCTGTAGGCATCTACTAAGTTCATTTGTTCAAAACTTTGGTTCCATTCTGATATTTCTTTGTGATTTTTTGTCTAGCTGATCTACTTTTGACCTTGTGGTATTGAGGTCCCACATTACGATAATATTACTACTTATTTGATTTGTCATGTACATTTTTTTTTAAATTTGGGTGTGCTGGTATTTGGTGTATATATATATATTTATGATTGTTATATCTTCCTCTTGGATTATTCTTTTTACAAGAATGTAGTGACATGCTTTGTCTCAATTAGTTTTGGCTTGAAATCCACTTTTTAATAGAATAGCCACCTCTGATTTTTTCTGGGTTCCTATCACACGAAGTGGTGTTTTCCATCTTTTGACTTTTGGTCTCTGAATTTCTTTTTGAATTAAATTTGCTTCTGGTATGCTGCATATTGTTGGATCTTGCTTCTTCATCCATTCTGCCAGTCTGTTTCTTTTGATTGGTGAATTGAGACTATTTACATTGATGGTTATAACTGATGAGTATTGACCTATCCTTATTTTGTTATTCTCCTGTTGTTAGTTCTTCCTTTTTCCCACTCTGTTTAATTACATGTCTTGCCTGGTGGATTCCTTCTGTTGAGTTTCTGCATGTGTACCAATACATACAATAAGTTGTAGTCTTCATTGTCTCCTCCTAGAATATCCTTCAAAACATATTGCAGTGTTAGTTTTGTGGTCATGAAAATCTTCAGATGTTCATTTTCATGGAAGTATTTTGTTTCTCCATCAATTTTGAAAGATAGTTTTGCAGAGTACATCAATCTGGGTTGGAAGTTGTTTCCTTTTTTTCTTTTCTTTTCTCTTCTTTTTCTTTTAGGGCTTGAAGTACTTCATTGCAGACTCTCCTTGACTTGAAGGTTTGTATTGAGAAGTCTGCTGTGATTCTGATGGGCTTTCCGTTATAGGTGATTTGTTTCTTTTCTCTAATAGCTTTAATAGTCTGTTCTTGTGTTGGGTTTCTATAATCTGGACTATTATATCCCTTGGGGTAGTTTTTTTTTTTTTTTTGATCATGGGTAATTGGAGTTCTATATGGCTGAGTTATCTGTATGTCAAATTACTTTTCCATGCTTGGCGAGTTTTCTGCCATTCAACCTCTGTGAACAGATTTTTATGTTTTTTGTTCTAACTCCTGCTTTTCCATTGATTCCAATCAATTTTATGTTATTCTTCTTTGCATCATCTAGCAGCTGTTGGGTAGATGTTTCATGGGTCCTTGCTATTTTTAAGAAGTCTTTCTTTTCATGATCACTAACCACTATCCTGTCTTCTATATCTAATATTCTGTCCTCCCATTGGTTCATTCTGCTGCATATATGTTCAGTGGAATTTTTTTTGTTGTTCAGTGGACTTTTTACTCTCCTGAATATCTGTTTGAATCTATTTCATGGATTCTATTTCTTTCCTGTGTTGGACATTCATGGTTTCCATCATTTCCTAAGCTCCTCTATTTTTTTTTTTAATCTGTATCTGCTCTAGAGACACTACTCTAGAGACACTAATCATGTCTTTCTTTCTGGTCACCATTTCTGTAACTATCTGAGAAATTATTTCTGATTTTCTTTTTTCTAGAGCTTTATTCATCTACTATGTTACTTCTTCTATAACCACTTGAAAGAGTCCAGGTGGGTGGCTTTTAAATTGTTCCACCTCATTGTCCCCTGGGTTTGCCTTGGGCAAGCTGGAAGGCTGGAGTTGCATCTTGCTTCCATATCTTCTCATTTTTCTACTTTTTTTTGTTTAATTCCTGGGTTGATGATTGTAAATTGCTTATGCAAGGTAGCTTTAATGCTAGTATCAAGAACTCTTTGAAAATGACTACTTCTCAGAGATGTCTTCTAGGTGTAGCTGGCTTTTGGGTTTTGAGTCTGTGGCAGTATCCTACCTCTTCAATTTATTGTAGATGAGAAGTTGTTGTATATTTGGCCTAGCCCCTGGTTCTTTGGGACTGGCCTGTAGTATTTATGACCCTCAGGCAATCTCAGTCTTGGCATACAAGGAAGGACAACTGATTAGAACAATTATGTCACCTTGGCTAAAGTAGTACAATCAGTAATAACAATAGCATCAGTTTAGAAAATGATAAACTGTGGTAACTTATTTTGCCACCTTTAACCATATGAACTATATTTGTGGTTATATAACTCAATCTAAAATAAACCAGAAAATTCTACACAGTAAGTATGCCCTCAATATGGTGATTTTACATTCAGTGGAGAAAATTTAAAAGGGGTTAGGTGAAAAAAATAGAGAAATAAAAGAAAAGGAAAAGATTAGAATCAAGACTGGTAGACAAAGGAAGATTATGCAAGCTTTGGGAAACTGGTGCAGAAGACAAGAAGGAAAATGAGAAGGAAGAAATAAAAACAAGAACAGAACAAAACAATAACAACAACAATAAAAAAACTAGAAACAATGTTCACACTCATAAAAATAAGAAGAAACAAGAAAAAAAGAAAAAAGCAGCAAAACCAAAAGGAGAGAAAACAAATAGCGAAACCCAAAACAAACAAATAAATCCCCCCAAAAAAAGAATGAAAGAAGAAAAAAAAATGTCTACTTCAGGGTGTCTCTGCTGTCACTGATAGACAGAATCCAGACCTATGTTACTTAATCCCAGCTGTAGATTTATGGTGAGGTATTAGATAATCCCAGCAAGCCTGCCCCTTTAATGCCACTTAGTGCAGGCTGGCTTCTGGTGGTAAGGTTGGAATCTGAGTTGTTCAGCCAACACACCACTTGTCTCCTGCCAGCTTAAACTCATCTCCTTGATCTCTGGCTGACCTGAACTTGGCTCCAGCTTGCCCTGATAACACATTAAAGTTTCTTGAAAGATAATGCTCATATATGGAGAGTCCTGTGCTCAGCCTTTCCTTGATACTGTTCTGCTGGAAGTATAGCTTCCTTGGAGTGTCGGGGGACAGTGGCTTATTTGAAAGAGGTAGCTCCTTTAAACACCACCTCTCTAGTCAAATAAATTGCCTGGTAAACTAAGTTGAAAGAGCCAAAGAAGACTGGGAAGAAATTTGGACCTTTTGGCAATCTTGCTGGTGCTGTTTTAAGTTTTTCTATACTCATAAATCTTTTCTTTAGAAGGAATTACTGAGACAGAAGATGCATTTGAGGTACCTCTTAGGATCTGTTCCTTTCAGATATTTGGAGAGTGGGTCATCTAAAATACTAAAAATACTTGTTGACTTATTTAGTATAAGCTTGTGTTCCTTTTATTGCAAAATATAATAAGAATGTTAAGACACCCTATGTGCAGACAGTGGTCCAGTCACTTTGCAGATCAAAAGGTGTATCTCTCAAAAGAGAAAAAAAAAAAAAAGAAAAATCAGCTCAGCCCTAGAAGAGGGCAGCCCACGGAGCCAACAGACAGGGAACATGATCTGACCAAGAGTCATTATTAATAGTAATGTTTGACATGTCTCAAGAATTTAGGATATACTGAATTAAGATTTCCTTCATACCAGAGCGCAATCATCATTTGTTTACATTGAAGTGTACTAGTGAGAATGGATGACGTATGTGTCCATAAGGGCATCTCATGAGCAGCCCTAGGAATGTCCTATAAAAAATAGGGAAAGTAAAATGATTAAACATTGTACAGAATGTACTCTTCAGGGTATCTTTCACTCAGCCTGATCCTTTTCAGAATCGTCCATGTTGTTTAATTGTATCAGTAACTCATTCCTTTTATTGTTGAGCAGTATTTGTGATACATCACTGTTTATCTCCTATTGATGGATATCTGGACTGTTTTCAGTCTTCACTATTATGAGTTCAGCTCATAATTTGCTTATTTGTTCTATAATCAGCAATGTATCATATACTGTTTTATTTTCCATCCACATACATTATTCTCATTTCCCCAAGGAAAAGAAATATTCAGCTTCTAATCTTCTGCAACTCTTCTTATCTCAAATGTTCCTTAGATTTGGGCACAAATCACCTGTCAAACATTTGATGAATAATTGTTTCAAACAGAGCAATACTTTCCATGACAACTCGTGCACAGTTTTAAGTGAGCTAAATCAGTTAGCCAGTGGACTGAGTGGATCTGGCTGGTGGACTGTGTCTACTAAACCCTGTGTTCTCTGTGACATGCATGCCACCCTGAAGAGGATACAATGCATGGTGAAATGGCAAATGAATGTGCAGGGCCTGCCCCATGCGGGTGTCTGTGCATGGAGAGCAGGCTGCACCTTAAAGGCCCATGTGCGTCCTGCCAGCTGCCAGGGTGAATGGCTCCAACCATCAGCAATGTGACCAGGGCCGCCCCTGAGGATGTCCTGTGAGGCTTAGATCTCACTGTGCGATCAGGGCTCCTGAAAGCCCTTTAGGCTTTTCTCTGCTACCTGGAAAACTTTCGCAGCTCTAAGTCCCCACTCCCACCAGCTGGTGACCACCTGGGCTGGGCTACCACCATACAGAAGGTGTCTGACCACATAGCTGAACCCCCAAAGGTCAGACGCTATTCCTTTGGATCCCACACACTGTATCAGGGAAGCCAGGTTCAGACCAACCTACATTTGGAATTGAAAGCATCTGCTTCTTTCTCTGCAGCAGCTCAGCTACTCCTGTGCCGCTTGGTGGTGCTTTCCAAATTCAGCCCCAGGGAGATCTCTAAATACACAGAGCAGGAGGCAGAGGAGCAGGCAGCTGGGAGAATGTGCAGGAAGAGTGTACCTTTCCTGCAGAGACAGCCTGGAGTCTCTGTGATGGGCCATGGTGTTATATAAGCAGGTCACATGCCTGGGACAGAGCCTGTTTC
>PVJO010026142.1:8168-21718 GCA_004026905.1 Hystrix cristata
GTATTCATGAGTGTCTGATTTATTTCACTTAAAAGTATGTTCTCAAGGAACATCCATTTATATATGAATGACTCTAGTTTGTCCTTTTTT
This sequence comes from Hystrix cristata, assembly GCA_004026905.1. Taxonomy (NCBI): domain Eukaryota; kingdom Metazoa; phylum Chordata; class Mammalia; order Rodentia; family Hystricidae; genus Hystrix; species Hystrix cristata. The sequence continues at coordinate 8,259 of PVJO010026142.1, forward strand.
ATGGCTGTGTAGTACTCCATTGTGTAGAAAAACCACATTTTCTTTAGCCATTCATTGGTTGTTGGGCATTTAGGTTGTTTCCAAGACTTAGCTATTACAAATTGTGTTGTTATGAACATGGTCGTGCATACATCCCTATGGTATGACGATTTTAATTCTTCTGGGAAGATTCCCCAGTAGGGGAATAGCTGGGTCAGATGGAACCTCCAGTTGTATACTTTCAACCTTTTATCAACTGAAACCACCCCTAGGGGTCCTGGGATTCCGCAGCACTCTTCTGTCAGCTGGAAGTCAGTGTTCTCAGGTGTATTGAACAAGTTATCCCCGTTGATCTGTTTCCTAGGTCTCCACATTTCCCCCTCTATGTTCTTTCTCGTTATCTTTGCATCGAGGCTTAATGCCTTCGAAATCATTTCCTTTACAGTGACTTTTATGGGGATTTCTGGAGGGAGAAGAAAGAATGTGTATGCTCAGTCTACCATCTTTACTGGAAGTCTGTAATGCCCTTTTATAGCATTGAATAATTTTATAGAAAGGGTGGGAAGATGTTTTAGCAATTGGCTCTACGAAATGGTGACAACATTTGCAGATTGATAACAAATGTTGGGAGTTGGCACAGCTGCCTTCTCTTAGATCAAAACAGAGATCCCCAGAGAAAATGAGTGAGCGGGCCCTGTGATGAATGCTAACCCCAGCTTAGATTCTATTTTACACTTACAGAGCAAGGAGTGTCTGTATGTATCTAGAAGGGCCTCGGGGCAGTTCTATGGCGCTGCTCTGCCAAGATGCTATGCCAAGATATAGGAGAGCTAGGGAGCCAGAGGGCATTATCCCAGGGAGGGAACAAAGCGACAGTTCAGGTTATCACAGCCAGCTTTGACTTTGAAATTGTGAGGACACCCGACACCCGACACCCACACCCTAGATCTCTTATCCCTTTTCTGGACAGTGGGGGAGGATTACCGCCCCAGGAATTATCCTGTCTTTGGGCTGCTGCTTGTGAGTCAGGAAGTATAACTTGCTGAAATGATTAGGGAAGAACTGCATACAAAAGTCTTCTAATAGGCACCCCGATGCTGGAAGGGAGAAGAAAAACAAACAAACAAACCTGTATCTAGGGACCCTGAGCCTTTCTTTTCATTTTTTTGGAATTTACAATTGTTCTGAACTACTGCTGCCACCATTCCTACCGCCACCATCACCACTACTTAAAAGGGCTACAATTTAATAAGTACATACTAGATTTTGAGCACTGTTCTCAAGAATTGGCATTCATTCCCTCATGTGATCCGCACCCTGAAATGTATGATGCTAATATTAACGTCATCTGTGCAGGTATGGGCAACAATAATCTAATTGCTATGCCTCACATAGTCTTCAAAATTCTTCATGTGTGTAACTTGTTTAAACTTTGTAACAGCCTTATGGAATTGGTTCTTCTGAATTACTATTTAAAATGTGAAGAATCCGAGCTTCAAAAGGCAGAGGAACTTTTCTCAGGCCGATCTGGAAGATCTGGAGATGACCTGGGTTTGGATTATTCTTTCTATTCTATGAATAGGAGAGAGTACTTAGATTCAAGGGAAGAAAAGATGCCTTTTTCTGGGAGAATGGTAACAGAAAAAAGAGGTGAAGATCATTAGAGACAAGTTTCATTTTCCTAAGAGTCTGATCAAAGACTCTCTTGGGGTCTCCAATAAGATAAGATACCAATAATGTGATCAGTTATCTCCAAACTCTTTGTTGCCTAGAAGGCATATTTACATCCACAATCTGATCTGACCTTCGTAATAACCCCGTAAGGTAAACAATTCAGGGCCTACTATCTCCATGTTACAGATAAGAAAACTAAATTTGGAGAAATGAAATATGTGGCCCACGCTCATGTGGACAGCGAGTGGGAAAATCTCACTTGAACTTTATTCATTTGTTTGTTCAACACATATATTTTTAAGAGTCTACTGTATTGCTGGAAGGTTCCGGGGATTTAGTATTGAGCAAGAAAAAGTCCTTGACCTTGTGGAACTTAAATTCTAGAAGGAGAGACAGATGATAACTCAGTAAGCAGAAGTATAACTATTGATTGGCATGAATAAATGCTATAAAGTAAAACAAAGCAGAGGACAGAGAGAGCGGGGAACCTGGTGGGAAGAGGAAGTGGGGGGCTGTCATAAGCCAGACGCTCAGGAGGTCTTCTCAGAAGGGCGATGCCTGGGCGGAGATCTATAGGAAATGCGGGTGTTAACTGTGTGAATATCTGGAGGCTTCAGCGAAGATTAAAACTCCAAGATTGGGAAGAGGTCGGCAAATTCAAATAACAGCAACAGAGGTGGTGTTGACGGGGAGAAGGAGCAAGCGATGTTGTCAGAGCGGTGACTCCAGCCCACCACCGACAGGCACAGAGAAGGCTGGATGTTGCTCTCAGTCAGACGGGAAGCCCCCTGAGGACTCTGAGCTGGGAAATAATATGCCCTAAATTAACCCTGCAAAGTAGTCCTCTGGTGGCTGTGTGGGCGGTGGGGAGGCAGGTGGGGGATGTAGAGGCAGGGAGTCAGATGACGAGAGTACCAAGGTGGGCTCGTGATGCTGCAGAAACACAGGTCATGCTTTGCAGAAACACAGGTCATGCTTTGCAGGTCTGTTCCCTGTTGTCTGCACTGTAGGAGCTGCAACAATGGAGTCGCTCTGTCCCTAGCACTGCTTGGCTCGAGGCAGAGACAAAAGAGATGGCAGGAATCATGTTATTGGTTCTGCACTCTTCTGGCTGGAAGGGACAAACATCGTTTGTATCACATTTCATAGTCAAAGTGAGTTATATGGCAAACATAGCATCGATGGGGCAATGAATACAGGTGTTCCCTGGTGGCTTGATTTATAATTTTTTATTTTGCGATGGCGCAAAGGTGATATGTATTCGGCAGATACCATAGCTTGACTTTTGATCTTTGCCTGAGGTTGGGGGTGTGTTCTACAGAACTCTCTCAGATGCTGGGCAGCGTCAGGAAGCCACAGCTCCTGGTCAGCTGGAGGCCACGAGGGCAGACGACTGACACTCTGCAGCGTCCTGTGTTAGAAAGCAAGGTTTTGTGGCAGGTTACATGTCTTAAATGCATTTTTGACAGGATAATTTGAACCTACGATTGGGCCCCATTTGCTTCCTACCTAAGCAGAGGGAGTAATGTTTCCTTGCAGGGTTATTTTGAAAATGAAGTGACACGTGTTTCAGTTGTCGCTTGCTATATAACCCATCTTCCAAAAACCTGGTGCTTAAAGCAACAATGACTACTGTGGCTTGTTGGTCAAGAGCCCAGGCAGGGCGTGGCCAGGGTCCACGTGGCGTGTGCTGGCAGGGACTCTCTCAGCGACATCCACGTGGCAGCTGGGCCGGGCTGAGGGGTCCGGCGAGGTCTCAGGCGTGGGTCTGGCGCCACACTGCTCCTCCACGTGACCTCTTTCTCCCACATGGTGTCCCACCATGCAGGAACCAGGGTGTCTTTCAGCATGGTGGCTGGCTTCTCATAGCCAGAGAGGAAGCTGCCTGGTGTCTTCATGTGTAACCCCAGAATATGCACAGCGTCGCTTCTGTCACACTCTGGATGACAGGAAAGATTCGAGGGGAGGGGAAAGGGACCCCGCCTCTCGGGGAGTTGAGCATCATGTGTGTCCGTGGAGGGAAGGGATTACTGGTGGCAATCTTTGGAGGCCACCTACCTTGACTGAGTTATGTGAAAGGGCCCAGTACAGGGCCAAAAATCTTTCATGGCTCCCAAAGTTTTCAAGCCGGCCTCAGACTCCTAGCAATTGCAGTAAGACCTCTGATGATCTGGCTCTCGCCTACCGCTCCTGCCTTGTCTCTTGGTGGCCCCGTCCTCTCTGGCCCACTCTAATCAGATAGACCTCTTGTTGTTATTCATTGCACCTCTGCTGACTCTAACCCCTTTTCACACGCTGCTGCCCTTGCCTGCTGCAGCCCTCACCACCTCAGGACTCTACTAGTGGTTGCCTTCTCTGTGTTCCTCCTGGTTCCCCGCCTCAGCCTCCCTTCTACTGTCCATTGTGTACTGTCCTTCGTGTGAGCAAAAGCCTTGTCTGCTTATTGTTTAACTCGTCTGTTCCCCATGCTCTCCCAATGGGCTCCTCAAGGGCTGGACTGAATTGTTAGGGTATCCACACCAGTAAGGAGCAAAGTTTTCCATAGATGGCAGCTGACTCAACAAGGGTGCAAGCGCGCAGCATTCGTCACCTTTCTGTGGGGCTGTGATAGGGAGGGGAGGAGCCGAGGAAGTGACCAGTGTGTGGGAGCTGAAGCTCACCAGCAGTGACAAGGTGGGGGCTGGAAAGGGGTGGGCAGTCAGCCAGTACTGAAGGTGTCAGTGGACCACGAGAGGCCAAGGGTCATAGGAAGACGAGTGGGGAAGGCGAGCATGCCGGTGAAGTCGACTTCAAAGGAGCTTGGTTTTAGTGGAGCCGGGAGAAATTGCCAGAAAGAAACAAGGGGACCCCCACCTCCATACACCGTGGCTTCAGGGTGAATGAGGGAATAGTCACCCGTGCTCGACTGGCCCACGGGACAGTGGGACACTGGCTGCATTTCGGTTAGAGGAGGAGGGCAGCAGGTGTTCACAGAGGACCCGGAGCACAGGGGTGTTAGCTGGTGCAAGCTCGAGCCCCAGAGGGCTTGGTGCAAAGGTCTGGAGAGAAGAGGCAGGTGGAAGATGGATTTGTTGGAGGATGCAGGGCAGTGTGACTGTCGAGACAATCCAGGGCGGGCGCATGGCGGGACTGATCCTGGGTGTCTGTGGGAAGAGGGTGGCCGCCAGCTACCCTAGGAGGATGGCCCAGAGGTTCCTGGGGCCACCTTGAAGCTGCTCAGCCGCACAGCTCACAGCAGGGTGAGGATGAGATGTGGGCAGCTCAGGAGACGGGTTACCCGGACAGAGCCTGAGGACCGATTTCTCTCAGCTGGAGCGGCAGAGCGGCTGGAGTGAGGCCAAGCAAGCAGTGCGGGGCAGCGGTGGGCTTCTGCTGGCAGAAAGGGCCTTGCTGTCTTCACCGTGTCTCTCGAGGGGCCGGAGTATGGCACTGAGGAGCTCAGGAGGGGAGCGGGGCTTGTCGCAGCCCCCGGGGTTCCTAAGCTTCGGCCTTGCAGTTCAAACTCAGGTTTCCTGGATTTGAGTTCATCTCATGTTCACATCCCTCCTGTGAGGAAGGTGAGGTGTGCCTGGCTGTAGGGAGGGCAGCACCGAGGAAGACCAGAGGATGAGGGAGTGGGAGGGCTCTCGGTACCTTTTAGCAGAAGTGATTCCTGTCTTGGCCTCCTGGCACCCACAGAGAGGTCTGCCGCACCATGAGCCCAGCAGTGGGGGAGAAACAGTGGAGGGGGCGCCTCTCCTGGCACCTGGGCAGCCTGCAAGTGAGGGAGAGGGGAGAGGGAGCCTGGAGTTCCCAGAGGCCCTGGAGATGCAGTGGGGCTAACTGGGGCTCTGAGAGTGTATGTCCCCATCCTGACCCCTGTTCGAGGCATTGTGTGGAAACAGGGCGTTTATGGATGGAATTAAATTAAGGATCTCCAATGAAATCAGCCTAATTTGGGGGGGCATAGCCAATGATTGGTATTCTTAAAAGGAATAGGACGGCTGGGGATTGAGCTCAGTGGCTAGAGCGCTTGCCTTGCAAGCACCAGGCCCTGAGTTCAATCCCCAGCACCAGGGAAAAAAAAAAAAAGAAAAGGAACAGGGAAGGAGCCGGGAGTGGAGAACACAGGGAAGCTCTGGAGATGGAGGCCAGTGCTGGAGCCACGCCAGCCCCTGGGGCCTGAAACAATCCCCAGGCCAGGAGGCCCTGGAGCGGTCAGAGCCTCTCGAGGGAGGGTGGCCCTGCCAGGGCCTTGATTTCGGAGCGTTAGCCTCCAGAGCAGCAGAAAGATACATTCCGTGTTGTAAGCCACTCAGTGTGCGTGATTTGTCATGACAGCCCCAGGAACTGAGCAGGGCGGTGGAGATGTGGATTGTGGATCAACTGCTGCATGATGAGGCCTGTGCAGGGACTGATCATGGGGTAACTTCTCAGCTGGGGCACAGGGCCCGGCACACAGCCTTCAGCTCTGGGGCCAGCTTGCCCCCCTGCCCCTGCCCTCCCTGAGGACGGTGAGGGTCTTGAGTCCGAGGGGATAGTTCTGACGGCTCCGGGACCTGCCCACTAGCTGCCGCCCAGGGAAGACTTGCCTTGTCCTGTGGGAGCTCTGATCTCCGGTCTGGCTCCTAGTTATTGGGAGAGGACAGCTCTCCCCAGCACCCGGGCAGGAGCAAGCCTAAAAGACAGGACATTTGCCTTCCAGAACTTGGCTTGGAAGGGGCTGTTATGAAGTGGAAAAGGGGAGCCAGGCCCAGCGCACACAACTGTAATTCCAGTACGCGGGAGGCTGAGGCAGGAAGATCATAAGTTCAAGGCCAGTCTGGAAACTTAGTGAGATCTTGTCTCAAAAGAGAGAGAGAGAAAAAAGTCTGGGGATGTTGCTTAGGGTGAAGACTTTGGGTTCAGTCTACTGTACCTCAAAAACTTGTTGGGACAGCTTCAGCTTTTGAGTTCATGTTTTCCCTGCTCCTCTTGGAATGGGACTGATGAAGATCAGATATAGCAAATAAAAGACTCCCCTCCCCACCCCCCGCACAGTTGAAGCACAATCTTACTTCACAGTCTCATAGCCTGCACGTGGTAACGAGAAGCAGAAGGCCTTTCACTTTGGAGCAATGTTGCAGTTTCTCCGCGTGTAAGGAAAGCATCCTTAGGGGCCAAAAGGTCACTTGTGGGATTAATTCCTGGGCCGTGGGATCACGTTACTGAGCTTGCCAAAGGGTTTGCCAAAGAAAGAGAAGTCGAGAACCAGCAAAGTCAGGTGGTGTTTCCATGCTGGCACTTACACAGATTATGTCATTGTCCTTTGCTTTCAAATCTGCTCCACTTTGACCTGATACTGCTGAGGGGACAAGTGAGATTCAGAAGCTCAGTCAGCTGGAGTGTGTGAAATGCTAATCAGCGTCCACAGCCAGCAGAGCGGAGTGTCGGGGTGGGGTGGGGGCTGCCTCCCTGGGGGAAGGGGAGGAGGGGAGTGGGAGCAGCTTGGCCGACTCGGCAGCCTGGACAGACAGACAGATGCACATTTCTCCTCTCTCCTTTCCACTGTGATCTTTTTCTCAGCAGGCAATGAGAGGGTGGGAGGATCCAGAACAACCGTGTTCTTCTTCTTTATTTTTAGTCAAGAAAGATGATGTGAATCAGGTCATTAACGAGAGGACCAGGGTTTGTCTGTGCTGGGAGACGCTCCTTTGATAAATGCTTCCATGTCTGCACAGTATGGTTGTGCCATCCCAGGTGCCTGGTTGGGGCAGGAGAGCATGGGAGCCCAGCTGCCACACGTGGCTCTGAGTGTGACACCAGGCAGATGCTCAGTAAATATTTGCTAAATGAGCAAATGGATGGACAAATGAGTGAACGGACGGACGAATGAACAAATGACTACAGTTCAAGCTTTATCCAGTTCGCTGCAGATTCAGAGCTTCAGCTGGGGAGTTTCCTTTCTGCTTCATCTTGCTGCTCGGACCTTGGCTGCCACCCCCAAGGATGGTTCACCACTCCTAGAAGTTTTCTGGCCACACGTTGCTGTCACACAGTCTCGCAGTCTTGCACAGACCTTGCGGCTCTGGAGTAAGGGCAAGAGCCCTGGTGCTAGGTGAGCGAGAAGGGTGCTGCTAGCCCATGGTGATTGCTAGGCACTGCTTTAATATCTGCAGGGAGGCTGTGTCTGCAATGTTTATGTGCATATGGAGAAAATTTACCCTTTAGTGGCTGTGATATCCTGCTGCTATTTGATTTAAAAATCTTTCCCCCCTTTCATATATCTCTATGTGAAGGAAAAGCCAATGACGGAGAAGAATGTCTATCCGTCTATTAATCTATCATCTATCTATCGCCAACGTATTAAAATTAAGTTGACTCAGAATTTAGGAGAAAGTTATAAATATATCTTCAGATTATTTGAAATTCTTGGAATGGCCCAAAAGCTAGACTCCTCGTGATCTCCAACACCACTATGAGGATGTATATCTCTGATGGTTTGTTAATTTGAGAATTTCCTTTCTCTCCATTTATTTAAAGTGTTGTTTTTACACTTTGGTCATTTGTTCATAAAATTGTACATAACTCAGTCCGTGGGGACACAGAACGTTTCCTTGTCAGCTCATTGCTTTTCTGTATTTGTGTTTGTACAGTTCAAAGCGAAGATCTGAACTTCTGAATTTGGGCCAAGATGGACCAATGTGAGCTAGATGAACCAACCAAGCCTTGAAGTCAGGATTGTGTGCCCTCAGTGGACAAAGCAGGGGAACAGCATGCCTCTCCCCACGGTGTCTCAGCCACACTAACCAGAGTCTGTGAGGAAAGTGCCCTGTGATTACACAAAGACCCACAATGTGGGAAAAGGATCCCAGGGGAACCTAGCATCAAGCTTACCCTAGAGGAGACATTTTAACACTTAGAAATGGTGGAGCGATTAAATACATTTTATTGCCTTTCCATGCGTTGTTTATTCTCAGGGATTAATGTGGTATGAAACCAGGGACGGCTGTGGGAGCTCTGTTCTTCAACTCTGCTCCTTCTCGGGGTTTGGGAATTGCATCCAGGAAGCCAAATCGAAGGTCTCACTGGACCTCGGCCCACCTCAGTATTTTGATTATGTTTCTAAGGGCCAAGAACTCAAATTAGTAAAACAGGAAGGAAGTGTTTTTAGCCACCGGGGAGCAAGAAACTGCGTCTGGCCCTTAGTGGTAGTGGCATCTAAACTCTTAGCCTGGGCCATCGATGTCACCTCTGTGACCACCATTTCCCAAACTGGAGGGAAGACAAGCGGGGGCATCTGCTTTCCTTGTCGAGGGCTGTGACTGGCACAGAACGCTCAGTGAGCCTGTGGTACCCCAGGAATCCCCATCTTCTCTGTCTGTCCTCTTCGTGAGGAGCCCTGGTGTGTCTTTGTGCCATTTGGCCTACAGGGTTTAATTTGGTTAACCTGAAGCCAAATAATAGCTGCTGGAACTTGAATACAGCACTTTACAGTTTAGTAATTGATATTTCATTTTATTTATTAGTTGCATGCATTGTGCTAGTATCTGGAACCTTATGGGTAAATTAATCATAATATTCCAGGCAAAAATCCTGTGTTCAGTGATAAGCCTACTTTTTTAAGTAGATGAGGCTCTTGACCCTGGTCAGTGGTGCGACACGATTCCAAACAAGGGTTGTCTAACCCCAGAGTCGGAGCCCTCATAACTGTACCGCTCTCACATGTGACTTCCTACCTAATCCCCCCCCTCCCCCGCACTCCGGCGCTGTAACTCCGCGGAGAGCAGGCAGAGGAGGGAACCGGAAGCGGAAGTCAGCTTTGAAAGCAGCGAAGCTGGGTGGAGACTGACCCCCGACCCGAGCCGGAAGTGCCGGCTGCGCGCCTCTCTGGAGGTGCGGCAGCCCGAGGGCTCACTGTCCTGGCAGACAACGTGTCACGCAGAGCAGGAAGAGCGAGGGGTGGTGTGTGCGGACGGAGCGTGCCCAGATCCCCGCCTGGAAGGAGCGAGCTTCGGTGCGTCTTCTCTCGCTTCGGGCCTCCCGTGCAGCGAGAGTGGGGCCGGGTGGCTGGGTCTGACTCATGGGCAACGATTCCCAAGTTTGGCCTTTAAAAATGTCCCGGGATCCTCGGCTCACTCTTTCCTTACACTGCAGTGGATTTAGGGACCGTGTAATTCACACGCGACGGAAGAGGGCCGCTCAACACACGTTAGGCTTGTGAGCAAGAAATAAGCCTTTAGCGTGTTGTGTGTGGGAAATTCTGGGCTCTAATTCCTGCTGCACTACAGCCGTGTTGTTTTTTTTTTTTCAGAGCTGAGGCTCTTGAACTCAGGGCCTCGCTCGTGCTGGGCAAGTCCTGTACCGCTCCCGCTACATCCCCAGCCCTACCCTAAGTGATACAATGTCATCTTCCTTTACTTTTCTCTCCACTCAAGTAATACCCTCCACCTTGATGTGGAATACAAAAAGTTGGACACTTTTCACTATTTCAAAGAGAATAGTAGTTCTCTTTTTTTGCAGGAAAAGTAGGGAGGCACAGGAAATGAACCTTTCCCCAAATGTCCTACTAACAATGCAGCAAGTTAGATAAGGTCATTTTTACTTATTGTTATTTTATTCCAACTGACAAGGGAACTGGGATTTCCCTTGATGATAACTAGTTTGTAGAAGGTCACATCCAGATCATTAGCCCAAATCCTTCATTTTGAGATTCTGTCATTTTTATATGAATATCGACCTATTGCTCTAAAGGGATTTGCTCTCTCCAACTATTAGCAGCATTACATCAAAACAATAATACATCTGGTGTTCACTGGGAAGAGCGGCTAGATTTGGATGGAGAACTGTAAGAGAAATCGGGATGAACGCTGTTCAATCTCTGCTTTCCTGCAGACATTGTGTGCAGAACTCCGATGTGCAAATTGTGTTTAGACCTCACCACAGTCCTGCGAAGTGTGTGTTTTCCCCAGCTGTAGCAGACAGGTTTGTCAGATGAGGTCTTTGTCCATCTGTACACTGTCAGTCATCCAGGACGTGTCAGAAGCTTGGGTGGACATTTCTATGCATGGCAATGGAGGCCTCACTCAGGCCCCTTTATCTTGCTGCCTGAATGGGTTTTCTGGCCTGGGCAGCAAATCCATGCACTGAGGTGTGTGGGGAGGCCAGTAAGAAGTAGCAAGGGATTAACTCCCAGGAGCAGCTTTCAGACAAAGAGGGCAGGGAGTTGGTGAGTAAATACCCCAACTTCTTTACTCATGGGAGAGTCTTCTGAGGTGCGGTCTATAGAGGCATTCAGCAGATGTCCAGAATGACTGAGCCCAGCTGTGCACAGCTGTAACCCACTTATTAACATGTCCTTCATTAGCATCCTTCCCTTCTGGGTCCCTTTCTCACTTCTTTGCCGCGTGTTTCAGGTTGGTATTGTGGCTTAGATCTCACATGTGCCTCAAAGGACTCGTGTTCAGAGGTGGGGCTTCTGGGAGGTGACTGGATCATGGGGGTGCTGTGCTTATCAGTGGATTACTCCAGTGATGAGTTCATGGCTGAATGTGCTGTTAGGAGGTAACAAGCCCGGCTGGGGGTTGTACACGGAGAGTGTGACTTGGAAGTGTGTATCCTTGTCCCAGATCCTCCATTCTTTCTCTGTGTCGTGGCTGCCATAAGGGGAGCAGCTTTCCTCTGCCTTCCACCATGCTGTTTTTTGTGTTAGAGCCAGCTAACCAAGGACTGAGTCCCCCAAACTGTGAGCCAAATTACAACTGTCTCCGCTTGAGTTGTGAGTGTTGAGTATTTTGTCCCAGTGATGGGAGAGTTGACTAATACAGTTGACTTCCTTGGAAATACACTTGGGTAGAGACTTGTATGCATAAGGTTTATAATGGAGATAGACATTGGAACACCTGTAAGGAAGCAAGGAAATGGAAGACCAAATGAAAATATCATTGTTGGGCAGAGGAAAAAGTTTCACTTTGTTGGAGCTGCACCTAATGTCTCAGCTATAATTAATGAGGCGCTCAGACCTTGAGCCAAAGGGGCTAAGAGTTAATAGTTATTGAGCCCCTTTGTAGACAGTCTAACCTTGGGCTAGATAGCTCCTTTAAGCTGAAGGGAAATCAGAATGATGCAGGTTTCAATTATCAGCAGCCAACTCCTCTGGAAGCTGGAGACTGAATATGTAAGCCATGAAGTAGTATCCAGACACTGCACCATAGTAACTGAAGTTCACCCTTTGTTCTGCTAAGATCTGCTTGCTTCTTAAAAATTAACGGCAAATATTTCACTGGGAGTGATTATAAGTGAGACTACCCTTAATTTCACCCCTTGGCTCCTGAGTCCACATATTCTACCTATTGGGTACAGAGCACCATGAAATGGTCATTGGTTTGGGAAATATACCAGGTCTTGAAGGTGACATTGCATCTCAGCAGGACATCATCTCTAAACCACACCTTTCTCTTGCTCTAGGCTGACTCTAGGTCGTGTGGTATGGGCAAGGATTGATGGGTCTGGCCTGTCTTTGCTGTGAATTGGAGTCTCGTAGACTGGGATGATGTTCTGTGGGATCCCATTAGCACTCTGAAGCCTAGACAGTGGAGCTGCCAGGCCCTCATAGCTGCAGTAGTGAACCTGGGCTTGGCATGTGTGTTGATTTTACTCTGTAAATTCCTGCCCCTTCCTGGTAGAAGGGATCCAATGTAATCTACCTGTCGAAAAGTGCCTGGTTAGTGTCCTGGCAGGAGGGCGCCATCCAGGGAGCTCAACACTTGTCTCCTTTGCTGGAAGTTTGGCTATTTGGTAGTGGTGTGGCTAGATCAACCTCTGGGCATACATGGTCCTGGACTGTACAGTCTCCATCCTGCCACCAAGACTACTGTTTTCACCTCATTGTCCAGTGTGGGTAGCTGATTATAGAGACTGACCGAGGTCATCTCTTCCTGAAAAATTGTGTACTTGGCTGTTTCATGTCTCTTCCATGGCAGATGCTCTGTGTTCGAAGGGCATCATCATACGATATAATGATATTTAATGTCCGTTCCATTCCCACAGCTCCTTCCATATGCCTCTTCCCAGGCCTCCTTTTTCTTAGCTTTCCAGTGTTTTTATTTCCAGGCTCCTGACTGACGAGGCAGCTCTTTGGCCTGCCTGTATTTTTGCCTTGGACTCTTTCTCTGCCCACGGAAAATGGATTACCAGGTGCACCACCTGTAGCTCTGGCTATCAGGAAGATCTTCTCTCCACACTGTCTTTCAGGCCACATCTAAATGGGACTTGTTATGGTTTGTGTCTAGATGTCCCCCCAAAGCCTCATGTGGTAAGAGATAGCTGGATCTAGAGTGTGGGCTGCCCTGGGGGCAGGTAGCCTAGATAAAAGATACAGGAAGAAGCTAACTAGCTGCTTGTTTGCATTGCTTATTTGCATACATTCCTTGCAGTTCCTCACTTTACTTTGCGGCTGGCGGGCTGCCGGTCTGCCACGCCAGCCCGCCCCTCTGCCATGCCGCCCTGCTTCGGATCCAGCGGACTATAGACTGAAACCTCTGCAGACTGTGAGCTAATAAACCTTTCTTCCCCTAACTTTGGGTGTCGAGTATTCTGTCCCAACAACGAGAGAAAAGTAACTAAAACAGGACTGTATTTCAGCAAGGGGCCATTTTTGGCTTGAATGCACATGTTCAGCCAACTCACGGAGACCAAACTTGGCCCTTTTTATATTCCACTATTGGTCATCTCCTTCTCCTTTGCTATGGCTCTGAATTGGGGGAGAGGTGTCAGTTCTGCTGTGGTGGGTGATGGGGGTCTAGGCCAGATGCTTGTGTAGCTTCTTCTTCTTCTTCTTTTTTGTTTTT
>PVJO010026143.1:0-12500 GCA_004026905.1 Hystrix cristata
ATCTAACAAGTATCTAATAGATACCTAATAGGTTTTTGTGGGCCACACTTGGTTCCTTTGCCCCCTTTTACAACTCATTGGCTACCTCCAATTTGCCATTAATTTAAATTTTTATTTATTTATTTAGCATTCAGAGAACTCTACAGCCCCGGTCCCTTGGGATATAAATCAAAGTAATTTCATTTTCATAGTTTCTCTGTTTCAAATCCCTCATTGTTTATTTAAATAGCAGCCCATGCATACTGCAAGTAAAGAATTATAATTAAGTGAACAAGAAGGTCTGGTCTCTTAGGGAAGCAGCGATCTGCTCTCACAGTAACACTGTCCTTACTGTCAGAGGCCTGTGGAAAAGAGCCCCAGCCCAGGGAGCCAGCACTGTTTGGGGGAAGAATGCTTCCTCCAGAGGCCTGCCCCCACCCCCAGCTCAGGCTGTGGGGCAGACAGGGCTCTGCAATGGAGGCGGCTGCAGGGTAAGATGTGGCAAACCTTGCAAGAGCAGTCACAAAGAGTGGCAGGCACATCCTTCCTGCCATCAGCTACTGCCGCAGGAGATGTGGAGTCCGATAGCATTTTCCAGCAGAAGCCTGACCATCGGGAGACAAGGCAGGTGCTGAGGGCACTGCCAACTGGGAATGTTTCCTTTCCTCTTTCCTGCCACTGGAACCCAAACCTGCTCCTCCTGGCCCACCGTGAGGGCATTCTTCTTGGTTGCTTCCATCTTGCAGCTGGCAGCCCCAAAACCCCTGCCTCCCTCCAGCGTGCGTGCACATGCACGTGCACACATGTGCACGCGCGCACACACACACACACACACACACACACACACTCGGTTTTGGTTGGGACCTTATGTCCATCAGGGGTTTGTTCGCCTTGTCTTTGCAGTGAATGTCGTCATCAGGCCTTCACATGGCTGTGTGTGAGGCCACATCTCTCAACCCTGAAGCCCTCAGTTTCTCTCATCCACCTCCTCAGGTAGGCAGTGCCCTGGAGAAGGAGCAGAAGCAGGACAACCTGTCTCTTGACATCCCAGGGGGATGTTGGACAGGTGAACCATGCTCAAAGTGATTCTGAGGTGGCTCCATGGGCAGCTCCCATCAGAAACTGAATTCTGTCAATAGAAACTTTGAACAACAGTGTTCAAATGGGGTAAAATGTATACTAAGAGTGTAAAAACTGCTAAATTATGGGAATATAAATAGTTTTTCATTTTCTGTTCTTTCTGCTCATTTCTTATATGTGATGAATGTTTCAATTTAAAAAATATTTTACAGTCACACCACATTAACATTAATCTCCCTCACAATACTCCCTCTTCCTTCGCACGCACTCATCCCATCCTTCTTGCCACTTCCTGAACTTCTGGAAGTCCTCGTTTGTGAGTGTCTTTATAAGGTGTGATAAAAAACAAGGTGCATGCTGCTGCAGAGTGCCTTCCGGTGGAAAGGCGGCTCCTAAAAACATGACAGTGTGTCCTCATCTGCCTTGCTAACCAGATCTCACATCGTGTGACTTCTGTCTCTTCCCCAAAGTCAAAGTGACAGTGGAAGGTAAACATTTCGAGTTGACTCAGGACATTGAGGCAGCCGTGACAGTGCATCCAACAACACTCATGAGAAAGGACTTCCAGAACTGCTTCAGAAAGTGTCAAAAAACAATGGGATAGGTGTCTTCAAAGCCAGAGAAAGTGTATTTTACTGTAGTGTCTTTTACTGTAATACTTTTTAAAAATTAAACATTCACTGCATTTTTATCATGCCTTGTATATGATATACATATATAACTCTGCACAGTAGGCTTTTAACGAGCGTGGATATGAAATATAAAACAAAAACAAAATCCACATTTTCTCTGTAGGGTCACATACTTAGGATTCACCACCTTCATTTGTCCACTGGTTTCATGCATAAATGTACTTTGAAATCCTGCCTGGCCAGGCTCTGTGCTGGACCTGGGTCTATAGGGGTCACTTGTCATGGTCTTGGCCTTCAAGAACATGTCATGTGGTGGGGAAGGTATACACTAATTAAGATGTATCAGGGTTACAGCGAGGTGACACAGGGAGCTACAGACACCCAGAGCAGGAATAGCTGGGCCTCTCAGAGGTAGTAAGGTGTCTTCTGAGAATGAGGTTGGCAGCGACATGAGGGGTGAGCAGGGACCAGCCAGCCGAAGTGCAGGAGACCCAGAGCTCTGGAACTTGCTAGAGTCAAGGCCCATCTTCGGGAGAAAAACACAGACTGTGTTATTAGAAGTCATTAGGGGCCATCCAGGAGACTCCACTGGGAGGTAAATAGGGCAACTGGTTTTAGAAAGTAGAGGACAAGTCCTGCTTCATTAATTAAAGGAAGGGTGCAGGGCGAATGCACACCCAGAAACATGAAATCATAGAAATCAGTAGGGGTTCCATTCGTCTGATCTTTCCACTCTGATCTCAGCAGTGAGGGGGGCTGGCTTTGAGGGGTGGGAATCACACACATGCACACGTGCACGCACACGCACACACACACACACACACACACACACACTCTATCGGCCTAATCTCCAAAGCATCAACCCCTCCCTCCCCTAAGCCTTTCTCAGTAAACCTTCAGTTCAAGTAACATCCACATCCTAGCTATATAGATGCCAGCCGAAGTGCAGGAGACACTTCGTTTAAAGACATTTGTTTAAAGGCAAATCCTTTGAACTCTTCCTACAGTCTCCCCCATGATATGATTTCTGGTCCCCTATGCTCCCTATACATGGAAATTCTAGAGCTACCAGTGGGTCCAGGTGCTTACAGTGTGAAACCTATTGTCTTTGTGAAAACAACTCCTGACCCCATGCTTTGTTTAATCACTGTACGACTTTACAGAAGGAAAATAGCCTAGTAAGCACTCTGTAGAGTAGACCTAAAGTCTCCATGAGCTTTTGTGACATGCAGAAGACCTGTTTCCGTTGCTTCCTTGCTGTGTAATATATCCACCTACCCTCCCATCCACTCACCAGTTGTGAGCACCTGCAATGAGCCAGGCACTGGATTTGGTTCCATGTACATGGCTAATTTATGTATCTGGATTTCAGGGTTGCATCTTACACATCACCATGCTTTTGTCAACAGTTTTTTGCCTGCATTAAGGAGGGCTTTTGCACTGTGCAGTTTTCTAAATGATGCCTTCGTCCACCACCAAGCACCTAGTCCCCCCACCCCACACAGACTGTGCTGTGCTCACTGCTCTACGCATTCAGAAACAGTGCTGGTGACCTGTTTTAAGAAAGGTTGAAAAGCAAACCCTTAGATTTTCCTGGCAACCTTCAAATTAACCTCATTAGGCTTGCTTTATTTATTTTCTTTCATCTTTCATGCTTTTATGCTTTCCAGACCTCTAAATTGTGCTATTACAGTGATCTTCTACGGCGTGACTCAATAGTCAATACTTGTTTAATAGGAATCACAACGTATGAGTTTATAATATATATGTATTTTTCCACAAATATACTGAATGTTTGCCAAGCACTCTCCCCTCATTTTTCCTTTTTAAATTGAGAAATTTCTAGTTGTGTTTATTCCCCTCGTCAGCATACTTTATCATATCAAAGCCTTTTCAGACACTGTAAAACTACTGAGTTATGTTTGGATCATGTTTTGCGGTATGCCCTTTAATACTGTAGCTTTAGAAATGCAATTTTCAGCCTCTGCTTATTAGAATATGATAAAGTATTCCTGGTCTATGTCCAGCTCCACTAATCTCCAGACTGTGCTTCATGAATTAAGCATGAAGATTTTAGTCAATGTGCTTTCAAAGACCAATGTTTAGGGAATCATGGATTTTCTACAAGCTGAGGGAGAAATCTATAATAGGAGGAACTGATTTTCAAACATCATATTCCCAAGAAGAAATGACCAGTTCTGGCCCAGAAACAGAAAATATTTCACTATCAGAATATTCTAGAACCAGTTAAAATCACATTGTGTGATGTAGTTTATTAAAGGGATGGTATTTTAAAATGTGTAAGGCTGACTCTCACGCAGGAAGATTTCAAATGACTGCTTATTTTGGAAAGCTCAGGTAAATTGGGTTCAAGAGGGGAATACAAATTGAATTTATAGGGTATTATTAACTTCTCTATCTTCTCTCCTTCCCCACCTCTTGCTCATTTTGGTTTGTTTTACTTTATGTAATTCAGCAAATAGCCAGAGATCACTTTCCAGGGAGAGAAATCCTACTTGGGGGAGAGACTTTGAGCACCCATCTAGGCCTTAACCAAGCTACACTGTGGGTAGATAACATGCGAGACGCCACTGTGTCTCTCAATTTGGTGTGTTTCATGGCAGTCAACAGGCAGACACTTTGAAAACAAGTCTCCTTGCGGTACCAGAACTTGGGGCATTTCTCTACTAAAATGCAAAGGGAGTTGACATCACAGTTTCTGTAGAGTACCTGGAAGGGGTCTTAGGGCACTTTGGGTCAGATTCAACCCAGAGAGTCTTTTTCCCTGTTTGGAGAGGCCATATCTGTCCTCCTCATAGTCACCTTCATGAGCATTAGTACCCTTTATCGAGCATCTAAGCCAGGCCTGTGCTCTGCATTTGTAGCTCACTCCAGTCCCCATTTCTCAACAGGGAGACTGAGGCATGGGGAATTTCAGTCACTTGTTTAGGCAGCGGCCGAGTTGACATTGAAACTCAGATCTGTTAGACCCTTGAGTCTGAACAACCAGACCACACTTGGGGCTCACAGAGGCCTGTGTATGTCCAGAGGTATCAGATGAGGATCTGGATGCTGGCTGCATCTGCCCACTGCTGGGCCAGGCTCCAGTGGTTGCTGATGGAGACTCGTCCCCTCCTCCAATGCTGAGATCAAGACAGAAATGTAAATCATCTCCAATTAAGGGGCTACTTCTTGAGCATTTTCCTTTTGAGGAAGATGGGAAAATTCTCAGCTCCTCTGACTTTATCTGTGAACCTGCGGGATTTCTCAGGGGCTTTAAATTAATCAATCAATCTGCAGACATTGAACTGAATCTCTACCTTGGGCTTGAGACTCTGCAAAGTGCTTTAAATGGGAAAGAACCAAAGGGCTGGCTGCCCTGCCCCCGCCATAGCCCAAGGCTGCCTCCCCTGGCTGGGGAATTGGCTGTCAGTTCAATCACACAGCCCCTCTGACTGCTGTTTTTCACTAAACTGGCCAGGTGGACAGCTCTCGTCGACTCTGGCCATGTGTGGACACGGCATCAGGAGAGGGACATCCGTCTGCGCTCCAGGCCTCACCATTTAATCGTTCCTGACACAGTTTTACAGGGAATGCCACAGAACTCAACCCTGTCAGCCACCATGTGCTCTTGAGTCTCAGAGCAGCCCCTGAAGTCACAGGTGTCCAAGGGCACCTCCCTGGACAGGAGGGTTAGAAAGTGCAGCGTGGGGAGTGGGACAGAGGGGAAAACCCACTCATGGTGTCCAGGGGTGCCGAAGTCTTCGAAGTCTCCAAAAGGGGCCTCAGCCCTAGACTCTGGGTCCTGCCTGCAGGCTACGGAGCGCGATAATTGACAGTGGCTGAACCACACAGGACCAAAGGCAACACGGAGGTCACCTGTAGGCTAATCTTAGTAAGAGAAGTAGGCCATGTAGAGATTCTGAAAACCTAGAGTGGAGCCCAGTTAAGTTTAACAGCTCCCAGCTCCAGTTCCTTTTCATCGAGCTTGTTTTGTAAGAGGAAAAGGGCAGGCTGGTGGTGTAGCTGAGTGGTAGAGCATACGCAGAGCATGCACAAGGCCCAAGCACTGTGGGGGGGTGCGTAAGTGCAGGGACTCAAGGTTTGCATGTGAATCATCTACATGTTAAGTATTGGCTACCAGTTCATGTTTTGCAGCCCTCCATGGGCCAAGCCTCAGTGCTTTGGGATGAGGACAGGGGCAGGTGCCAGCAGGTAACATGCGTTAGGATCCGGTATCCTCAGCGTGTGCAGCCGCGGTCTGGATGATGAGGAGCTAGTCAGAGGCAGGACAGATACTTAGATTCTCGTGAGTTCAGGGTAAACTGTGGCAGAGAACACTGTCCTAAAACTACAGCAGGACGATGGTGAGAGTGTGAGCTCTGGACACAGGACTCAGACATTTCTAGATCTGGATCCCTCTGAATAGCCATCTTGTTCTTTCCATTGAAGCAGAAGTTGAGAACAGACCTGAGGTCAGTGTGGGGTAACTCAGGCGCCTGTCTGTGGCGTCAGGGAGAAGGCTGCACTAGCTAAAGCCAGCCCCATACTTGCAGATGACTGCACCTCTGGAGAGACAGGGAGAGGGCAGAGCCCACTGCCACCCACCTGTCACCACAAGAATCCCTGCCTACAGGCACCACTGGATTCAGTTTCCAACAAATACACCAGACCCACAGTGGGTGCATGTGAATTCTGATTTTACAGAAGAGCCAGGGAGTGTGCGTGACAGCCAGGGTCATGTGGCTCCCCATGTGACAGGAATGGAGAGGGAGAGCATGCTTGACCTCTGTCCCACTCAAACAAAACCTGTTGTTCTTCCTTGCTAAGATTCATTTCTCATCCAGCCTGCCAGCTTCCTTACGTTCACCAGGAAGGCGACTGGGCCCTTGTTGCCTGTTGGGTTGTTCATGAAAGGTAGGATGCAAACAGGCAGGGTTCTTGGATGGATAGCTTGGCCCAGGATTTGTCCCCAGGGGAAGAGGAGAAGGACAGAGAGATCTGGGAGCTGTCTTGCCCCCCTTGCCTGGGGAGCAGAAATTCCCCAGCAGGGAGCAGTAAGAACTGGCTGTATTTTTTCCAAGCAATTATCCACACACACTCATCACCCTCCCCACCTCCATTTTCCAAATTGTAAGTTCTTTTTACATGAGCACTTTCCATCAAAGGGGAAGAAGTAGCTTTACCCATGGTGTAAAATATATACTTTCTAATGTAAATCAGGAAGCTATTAATACTGTAATAAGAACACAGTATATTAATTGATGGAAATTGTAGAGTGGAATATTCATAATCAGCAGCCGTCTTTTCTTTGAAAGGAACAAAGGATTAAGTTAGGGAGACCGTAATGGTATTGTTAGCAGGCTCTTTCAGTGATTTTCTCTGTGGAGGAGTAGAGAAAGGTGAAATTCCAACTGGGAATGTTAGACTGTGCAGATTTCCACTCAGGGGTATTGGGCTCTGTTTAAACTGCCAAGCCCTGTTTTGCCTTATGATCCCATTGTTTTATTAGCGAAATCATTGCATGTTTCATTTTGCTACAGTAATAGCGCAGTGTCTGTCTAACAATAAATTATAGAGTCAGGCAAACAATGGTTTTGTATTTGGGATACAATGAAATATCTTATTGAAATGCAGACTTCCTCAGGTTCCCGAAATTAGAGTCTTATTTTAAAATGATTCCATTGGCCTTAATACACTGGTTTGTGCTAATCAAGCTAACAGGATGACTTTTTTGTCAGAGCATAGAGGACTGGGGGAGTTACCTGTTTCTTTAGGATTTTCCCATTCATATTTTATCATTGTGCTCTCTTCTGGGTAGAACTTACTGGCTCAATAGCGAAAAGCATCCCGCTAGCAGCGTCATCCCTTTACACCCAAAAGATAAATTGAGATCTAAAACAGACTTGTCTTTCCTGCCAGGTTTTTCAAGAGATATTCTGCTGTGATAACTGGCATGATGATAATAGTGAAAACAATAATTAATTTAGTTCTTTAATAACCGCTTTACCGTATGCCAGGCACTGAGTGAAGTGGCTGGCACAGATGATCTTGCAGATCCTCCTTCGGTCTGTTCCAGTAGGTGTGCTCCTTATGTGCATTTTACAGATGAGAAGATTGAGACTTCAAGAAATGAAGTGTTTTCTCTAAGGCACGTATGTTGACTGGTGTTATGCTGAGACTTAGCCTCTGTTTTCCCATCTGTGTGCTTTTCACTCATCCCTGCAGATGAAGTACCTTTTTTTTTTTTTTTTTCTTTTTCTCATCTCATTGAGGAAAACCTCTCTGTGTTCTTGGATTCAGCAGGATTTAATGTTCTGTGTTTTGCCAGCCTCCAGAAGGTTTTCAGACATTGTGAGTGAGGCCAAGATGCAGCACCAAACGCA
Source organism: Hystrix cristata (assembly GCA_004026905.1). NCBI lineage: Eukaryota > Metazoa > Chordata > Mammalia > Rodentia > Hystricidae > Hystrix > Hystrix cristata. The sequence continues at coordinate 8,078 of PVJO010026143.1, forward strand.
GCCCGGAGAGCAGAGGTGGGGTCAGGGAGAAGCCTGTGTTAGCCGTACCCAGCTTGGCCCCTGAGGATGACTCTGACTCTGGACAGATTGGGAAGAGGGTAGGAGGCCCTTTCCGTCCAGATCACTGTCACCAGAAGAAGTGCTTTTTTCTTCTATTTTCCTTTGTAGCTGCAGTTTATCAGGTTCCTCTCCTGGGCCAGGCTGTGCTGTGTGTGTTGTCCCCCCATCATCTCCTACTGCCTCTCTGCATCACTGTGAGAGGTGCTGCTGTTGTTGTTATTGCACAGATGAGAGCCTGAAGCTGAGCTTAAGTCATCACTCAGGTCTCCAGCTAGTGACTGGGAGAGCTGGGATGACCGCTCAGGCCTCTCTGACCCCAGAGCCTGTCCAGTCTCCAGCCTCACCTGCGTCGCACATATCCCGCCTTCATGGCCAGGACAGGGAAGAGCTCCACTGGGCGGACTCAGAAAACTCTATGAATTGGGCCCAGGGAGGAGCTGATACTCTGAGACGAAGTTCAGAGAGACACTGTTGCTCATCTTGTTGGGCCCAGCAGGGTTGGAATGGTGGCACACAAGTGACCCACTGCTCTTCATCTACCTGAATGGTGGCTTCCCTCCAGAATTAGAACAGGAAGCCAGGGGTGGAGGTGTGCACCTGTAATCACAGCTGAAGCAAAAGGATCGGGAATTCAAGCCCTGCCTGTGCAATTTAGCGAATTAGTGAATTAGTGAGATCCTGTCTCAAAATAATGTTTTTTTAAAGGATTGAGGATGTACCTCAGTGTGAAGGCCCTGGGTTCAATCTTCAGTATGGAAAAATAAATTAGAATCTGAATTTTGAAACTATGAACATTCAGGTGTTTCTGCTTTTGCACGGGCCAGAAGGATTTTCTTCACATGTATTGCAAATGATGGAGCACTTTGGGATGCCCTTTGTCACTTTCTCTACCACTCCAGTGCCATTCTGTCCTACATGTTGTCCTTTTGTCCTCCAACCCACAGGAACACTTTTCTTCTGCAGATGCTCAGGTATAAATACAGCTCCTTATTTAAGGAGATATTCTCAGAGCCCCTGTGTGGTGCTAAGGGAGGGCGCAAGTCCAAGCCAAGGAGAATTGTCTGTCAAATCACAGAGGCCCAACTGTGACAAAACTGTCACCACTCTTGCGAAATGTGTAATATACAAGAGTGAGTTTTTAAATAAACTACATGGTATCAATTTAATGAGTTTTTAAATAAAGCACATTGTATCAATTTATCATTGTATCAATTTACTTCCTTTGGGACTATATGCTCTAGCCTTCAATGTTAAATATCTTTTTCTTTAATAAAGAGGACAGAATAAAACAACTTCTCCTTTCCTTCCTTCCTGACTTCCTTCCTCTCTATTCTCTTCTCTGTCTCCGTGCTTTCTTTCATTTTTTAATGTTCTCTCTGGTTTCCTTTTCTTCTTATAGCCTTTAATTGGTAACATAAAAAGTTGACAGGTCTCTGTCAGTCTGGTCGTCTTTTTTTCTCTCTAATTATCCCAGACTCTGAACTCTGGCCGTCTAGGAATGTCTAAAGTGTCTGTATCCTGTGCATTTGCTTCTTGACGATACCAGATACATCATTGTTCTCCAGTTGTTTTGAAATGTTAGCCTGGTCTCTGCAGCCTCCTGCTGCCTCATCTTCCTCCAGGTGTGTCCCACTAGAGCACACTGTAAGTAATCAATACCTGGTGACTTGGCCTCTTAGATTCCTCATCCCTGCACAAAAAGACAGCAGGTGCAAAACACAAAGACAGGGCTCATGCCAAGGCCACCCTCACTTTCCTGTTCTTGGCAAGAGGAGACAGGCCATTCCACACAGCCTTTCTCTTTCCTCTCCCTCCCCTGGCTGCAGTAAAATGAGTAGCCAGTTTTCTATTACCTGTGTGCTAATTGCAGAGTCAAAAGTATGCCCGGAGCTTCAAAACCACCCAGTGCCCATCTTTTTTAAGCCAAACTTCTGAACAATTAATGTCTTTAAGTTCCATCACTTAGAGTTATCTCTGCCCAGTTACAGCTGTGACCACCCTGTGCTGGGAGGCCAGGTTCTGGCCTCTGCTGTGTTGCTAGCATTTAGGGCGGATGCAGATAGCCAGCTCATCATCAAAGCCACATGAAGATGCTATCATGAAGGGGTTGAGGCGCTCTGTGGTTACATCGAAGCCTCCTTCAAGAAGAGAGCATGATGTTTATTGCTGTTTTCTGCAGCACCCATGTGCAGGCCCCTCACATTCAGGCTCAGAAGTGAGGAAGACCCTGAACTGTGCACATTCCTAATAGACACAGTGGCGTTCACCGAGTGGGCAGCCCCAGTTTGCTTTGTCAGGATACATACTGGTTAGGAGGCACATTGTGCTAAGAGGATGTCCCCACAAATTAAGGGTATTGTTCACGGAACACTTGCAATTTATGGCTATCAAAGTAATAGTCCACAACCGATCATCAGAGCTTCTTTAACAAAGTCTAAACTCACTGCTGAGCCATTATTAAAACTTAAACAATGTAATTAACGTAAAACAGATCATTCTTTTCCAACCAAACTGCCTCTCTTACGTTGTAGACTCTCGTTAAATTTCCTACAGTCATTCAAAAAATATAATGCATTTAAGATTTTGTGTAGTTTTAAAAATCATTTCTCCTCCCTGAGTTCAATCCTCGGCACCACAAAAAAAAAAAAAATCATTTCTCCTTTACTTTGCCTTTGTATAAAGAACGCTGTTTGCCATAAATATATACAAGTGCAATTAAGTACAATTTAATGGATACATTGGATTTCCTCTTTTTGCATTATGGGAACTTGAATGTGGGTCTGTTTTTCACAACTCGATTATTGAAAAAGAAAGCAGGAGAAAAAAGATGTTTGACATTAGGATCCTGCTCTGTGGGGGAATTTCTCTTGCCTCTTTCCTCTGTGCCCTGGAGAACAGAAGTCAATCCTGTGACCTCTTAGCTGAGAGGCTAGAACTATACAAGATTCTGCAGGAAAGAGGTGAAAAGAGTACTGTGAAAATTAGTGACAGAGTAGAGTATGTGAATGGATCCACACAAAAGTGAATCCAGCGGGGCTAGCAGGAGTGAAAGGACATTTCCAGGAATCGCTTTTTTTCTGTTTTGTTTTGTTTTGTTTTGCTTTTTAAATAGGGGACGCTATTGTCATTCAGAAAGCCCCAGGCTGTTCTGAAAACAGGCGAAAATCAATAGTCCACTTGTTGAGGATAAGTGAATTAGCTGTGTTGAATGTAAGTGAGCACCTGAATGCCAGCGGGGAGCTGGGACTGTGGGTGGAAAAGACAGTTGGAAGGATGGTCTTTATGTACCCACAGTGGTGCAGGGCCCTGATTAATTACGTCCAGTGGTCACTTCTGGGCAAGACTGGTGGGCGGACTGTTTTCGTTTTTGTCCATCGGCCCACAGCCTGGTAAACTGCATGGAGTCTCCTCTTCTGAAAACAATCCCAGTGGTGGCAAGTGGACAGCCGAACAACAGTGGTAAATGCAGTGACTCGGGTTGGCGAAAAGTTCCGTTTATTAACTAGCTAAAATACAAAACAAAAAAGCACTTACGAAAATATTTATCATAAAATCATGCATAACTTTAATAAGACATTTTGTAAAATGTAAATAGTTAAATAACCGATATTAAAAATATAAACAACGTGATTGTGAAAACTGTAATCCAGTGAAGGCATAAGTGAAACACACACACATGTTTACCTACCTCCCCTTTTTGTTTCTCTTCTAGAAACAGAAGCAGAGTTTTGAAAGTGATAAGCTTATCTTTGCATACATGTGTGGCTTTTGAAAACTGTCATCCATGTTTTTGTTGGTGATAAGGGCTGCAGTCTAGCAAGGGCTTGCGAAGGGTCTTGGTGTGTGAACTCTCGTCTTGAACTGGGAGAAATCTTCAAATACAGTATATGTCTTTCCAGGCATTCAGCTGGCATGAAAGGGTGTCTAGTCGATTTTTTTTTTTTCTTTTCTTGGCAGTCTGCACACAAGAAGGATATAGGGGCCCTTTGGAGAGAAGTAGCAGAGTTCGTAAGTGTGTGCTTGGGTCAAGGGCAGAGTGTGCTGTACCCAGGGGATTCATTGTGTTTCCCTAATCTCCATCATTTCTATGCCAGGTGTCTCTCTGTACCATGGAATTGGCCTGGTGTGCTCTTGAGGTTATGGGAGGCACGTACATGGCTAACGGTACAGGGGCTTGTAAGGAACGTACATGCATATCTCAGACCTGTAAAAGTGCCACTGGCTCTGAATGGTAGAAAGAAAATTGTAGAGTCAAAATCTGCAATGGATGATTAAATAGCTACAAAACATAGTGTTATGTCACCAGTCAACCGCAGCTCAACTCTTATCCTTAGATCCTCATCATACTTAGTGTGGGGGATGG
>PVJO010026143.1:17500-21570 GCA_004026905.1 Hystrix cristata
AGTGCGAAGATGGCTGGCCAGGCCTCGGTGGGGTAAGCCCCGATCCAGGTAAAGAGCTCTCCGGCTTAGAACGTTTCCCAGGCCTGGAACTCAGGGCTCCAAGCTCCTAGTCTGAAACTGTTGAGGCCAGATGTGTTTCAGAACTGGAGGTTTTTCAGGTTTTAGGGTGACGTGCTGCATGTCCTCTGCACTGCGAGGGTCAGCAAAGTCATGGGCACTGGGGCTGAATCTGGCCTGAGGACTATTTGTCGTGAAGTTGTATCATTACACAGCTGCTCCCATTGCTCCGTACTGTCCGCGGCTCCTTTCAGCCCCGCCGGCAGAGCTAGCAGTCAGGATGATCTGCCTGTAAGACTCTAACTATGTCCTGTATGGCTCTTTTGAGAAAGCTTGCTGAACCTTGTGTAATGTAACATCTCTGTATGCAGGGCCTCATGATTAAACACATGAAGATCTCTGCATTAAAAGGAGTATTCAGCCAGAATTGGTAACCGACTTTTATATTTCCAGCTACTTGGTAGGCTGAGACAGGACGATCACACGCACGCAAAAGAGTACTCACACTCAATAGGATGAATAACTTAAAGTAATCAACTGTAGACAGTTTTGCTACGAAATAGCTACTGAACTGGACTTTTTATGTTGAAAGCCTTTTGAATTTAATAAGGTCTTCTGCAGCTTTGGTGTTGTAGGTAGATTGATCTGTGAAGCGGAGGGATCAAAGTGAAGGAGGGATTTTATTTGTATGTGGGTACCATGTTGTTACTAGTAAAGCCACACACTTCATGTCACCACACGTTTGCTTTGAGCCCAAATTGCTCTCGCTTGAGCTGGGTCTACCCAGAGCACCTTGTTCGCACTGAGTGTCCAGATGTGCAAGGTTCCATGTCATTCCTGAAGCTGACCCTGGCAAATGGTCAACTCCTGATGATGACCGTCTCTTAGCTTCAAGGGATCTTGTGGGGACCAAAGCGCGTGGCAGACTGGTGGGTGACACCCCCTCTCCTCAATCTCAGTAGAGCCCCAGGGACTCTCTGTCCTCGTTTTGCAGGCTCTGTGAGGCAGGGTTAGGTTACCAACAGCAGGCTCTGCCTTCAGGTTATTTACACACATTCCAGAAATATTGACATAGGAGTCTCTTATATGTATTCTTACGTTGTTCTTTTCCACAGCCTTTGGGATGCTTAATCAGCCAGAGCATATTTAATAATCCTTTGCTCTGGCAAACTTTTTTAATGTATACACAGCCAGGTAAATAGCCAGGTCACTGTCACCAATTCTTCAGATCAGCCAATCAGTTCAGTCTTGTGGCTTTGCTAATTTGCCCAATTACTTCATGGAATTGATTGCTGGTTCACTGTGCTGGACAGGATGGAGTTTCAACTTGATCAGCTTTGGGATCCACCTGGGGGGTTGTAGCACACTTCTGAGTGTGACTAGATGGGTTGTGGAGGCCTGGCCTTGGGGTCCCTATTTGGTCTCTGGCCTCTTCTACTCTGACAGTGTTCCCCTGCTTGCTTTCCAGCCACCAGTAACTCAGCAGCTTTGTTACTCTGTGTCCTTCTGCCATGATGTCTGCCTTGGTGCCAGCCAGTCATGGACTAAAACCATGAACGAATCAAATCTCTCCTGCTTTACATTGTAGGTGTTGGGTTTTGTGTCTCAGTGAGAATGAAGCTAGTATATTCACCATGCTCCATGCAGGGACTCTGAGCAGACATAGTTGGTGTACATGAGCAGCCACATCTAGTGGCACCTGTGGCTTCCCTGACTCCTGTCAGTGTGTGTGTCGTGTCCTGCAGGGGTCTGGTGAGAGACCCTGAGGTGTGTCACCTGTTCCCAAGGTGGATGTAAATCTTCTGCCCTGTTTTGTGCTCCCATGGCACCTGAACCCCATTTTCTCCCCAATCCTGTCCAGTCCCAGGACAACAGCATGGATGCCATCCTCTCTGGGCCATCATGAACTTCTCATCCATCCACTGTCTCAACACAGAGCCACCAGTGTCCCAGGAACAGGGGACTTTGTTTCAGTAGTGGAATGGGGGCCATCTGCCTCCATTTTCACCTTGCTTGTTGATCATCTTCATTTTGTCATCATCATATTAATAACATTAGCAATATTTGTGAAACTCATACTAAGAGTATTCAGCACTGTTCATGCATTTTGAAGTTAAATTTTCATGATTATACCTATAAAATCGTGACTGTCTGCATTTCACCCATGAGAGAAGGAAGTCTTGGAGGTGTGACCTGTACCTTACTCTTCACTTAGACACTTGCCATCCTAAACAGGAAAGCGCTTGGGGCCTCGTTTTCTTCAGCTTGAGCTGCCATGGCTAAAATGACAGAAATGTATGGTCTCACAGTTCTGGACTCTAGGGGTCGAGATCAAGGTGTCTGCAAAGATGATTGCTCCCCACGCCTCTCTGCTTGGCTTGACGATGGCTGTCTTCACACCAAGTCCTCCCATTGCCCCCCCTCTGGGTGTCTGTGTCCTTAGCACCTTTCCTTCTCAGGACACAAATCGAGTGGGATTAGGGTCCACCCTGATCAGTTCATTGTACCCTAATTCCTTATTTAAAGATCCTGTCTCCAAATACAGTCACATTATGCAGTCCTGGGGCTTATGATTTAAGCAGATAAAGTTTAAAGAACAGCTTGAAGATCCACCTGAGACCTCTTCTCACGCTGGATCAGGATCATGGTACTCTCCAGAGAACAGAGCCGGAAGGGCTTCAAGCCCTTGTAATATACACATAGTGACTCAGGAGAGAGCCCCTCTGCCTCCACCCTGTTAAAACATGGGATGGGAGGAGGAGGCATGGACTGGCTGCCCAGGGAGATGCACTTGGCAGTGACCTAGCCGTTTTCCTTAACACCATGTGTGTGCCCAGCATGAATTTTCTTTGAGTAAAAGAAAGAGCTAGAAGAAGCCACATCCCAGTGTTGTGGCAGGAAGAAAGGGCAGCATCCCATCAACCCTTGATATGCAATGACTTTGCACACACCTCGCACACTGGAGTAGCTGGCACCCACAGAAGACACGGGACGATGCCAGCACCGCAGCGGCCTCTCATATCTGCTGCCAGCAGTTACAGAACTTCGATCTCAGTTTGGTGGTTCAGTTTGTGCACATGAGAGCCAAGAGAGGTGATGATTACAGTAAAGAAGAAAAGAAAAACAACACTCATTGACCTTATCTTCATCTCAGTTCCTTTTGACCCTGTTCTCTTCCCTGTGACCATGTGACACAGAAGAGGCCGATGAACTACTAACCTCAGCTTCCCCCATCAGATGGAGAGTGTCTCGAGCTCATTATAAACACAGAATGCCAGAGACAGTGTTCAGTGCACAGTTGATAGGAAGTGTACTTACTAGCTAATGATACGGACAACTAGTAAAGATATTATGCCTTTTGCTTTCTGAAATGAGAAATCATGGAAACTATTCGGACCATGGAATAGCAACATATTTTAATAGGATGGATGTCAAACTAGGAGGCATGTCTGTCAGGGTGATGGAGAGGACCAGCCCAGGGCTTCCCCTTGTCTGAGTGTGGAATCAAGTCCATCAGGCTGCCGTGGCCTTTCTCCAGGCCTTGCACAGAACTTTCTACATCAACTGGAAGAAACCAGGGAGCTCGAGATGTTCAGTGACTGGACTTTGTCCCTGAAAGGGAGAAGGTGGCATGTCGGCAAAGATGCTTTTGTCAGATGTCCTGACCAAACTAGACAGTGGACATTGGGCAGCGTGGGACATATCCCCCATCACCTTATCTCATACTCCTGTCCCCTGACAAGTTTGCATTGAGTACTATGTTTAAATGTTTATCAGTATACTTTCTGCTTCTCTATGTATTCTTAATGCACAATAATTGATTTTCAAGAAATGTGTTTGGGATTTTTTTGGGGGCACACCAGTGTTGGCACAACGCATACTTGCATAGAGATCACTTTTAGTGAGCTCCACTTTCGAGTGTGTCAAATTTATAAATACCACCACCATAAACACGTATTTTTGGATATGAATTTCCTCCTCAGTGTATTTCTTCTTTCGTTTGTCACTTCAGG
>PVJO010026144.1:0-21537 GCA_004026905.1 Hystrix cristata
ATACCCACACGGCACTTGAAAATTCATCATGCGTACTCAGGATGACCGTGGGAGACTTGTTGACATTTAAAGCTAAATATCCCAGTATCTCTCGTTTTCCTAGGCTGCAAAGAAATGTCTAGAAACATGCAAACCAATTTCCTCAGCCAATTCCAAGGAAGAATAACTGACTCCCCATATAAGCCATGTGGCCAGCAGTTCCCACATCTGGGATAAGAACAACTGCCAAAGATGGTCCAAGTTTTTCTCTGACTGTAACGAAATTCACAAAGCTCTCTAAAACAAGACCAATTGTTTTCATTGCCAGTTGCTTTCATTGCCTGAGTTCTTAACTGCAAGGTTTGGTCCAAGGACTAGCACTCATTCTGTTTCTCCCAATCGCCTATTTTTGCAGTTAGCCAGTCTATCCCATGCAGAGTCTTAAATTGTATTGCACATGCAGTGTCACACTAGAGCATTCAACAATACATCCGACAACAAGAAGAGCAGGAAGGCCTAGCCCGTGTTCAACTAAAGACTACATTCTATAAATAAATTCCTCTCAGCAAAATCTGAGCAACGGCAAAAACCTAGACAGCAGGGCTTAATGCTTTGCGGTCCAGTAATTTAGGAAGTATGGCCATTTTCACTATGTTGATTCTCCCCACCCAGGAACACGGTACATTTTTCCATTTTTCTGATATCCTTTTCAATTTCCATTTTTAAAGTCCTATACTTTTCAACGTCAATATCTTTTATTTCTTTTGTTAGATAAGATTCCTAAGTGGTTCATTTTTTTTTTGGATGTGATTGTGAAAGGTGTATCTTCTGTTGTTTCTTTCTCAGTGAGTTTGTTATTTGTATATAGGAATGCTACTGACTTTTGGGTGTTGACTTTGTATCCAGCTATGCAAGAGAATTAAAATCACCATACCACAGCCATATAAGCACAACCATGTTCATAGCAACACAATTTGTACTAGTTAAGTCTTGGAAACAACCTAAATGGCCAACAACTAATGAATGGCTAAAGACGATGTGGAAGACTACTCTGCCATAAAAAGGACAAACTAGAGACATCTGTAGGTAAATGGATGCACCTTGAGAACATATTCTTAAGTGAAATGAATCAGACACTCACGAGTACACATTGAATTGTTTCTCTGAGATGAGGAAGCCTAAGTGTAAATAAGGACAAAGGGGTGTAATAGATACTATATAAAAAGAAGATAAGAGAGGAGAACTAGAAAAGGAGAAGAGGGAAAGGTAGGAAGGGAAAAAGGAAAGAAAGGGGAAAGGGAAAAATGGAAAAATATAAATAAACCTGCTGTAAATAGGGAAGGGGGCAGCAGAAGGGAGGGGTGGGGAATAGGGGGGAAGCAAGATACATTATGTACAGGTACAAAATAACCATGATGAGGGCTGGGGATTTAGCTCAGTGATTAGAGTGCTTGCCTTGCAAGCACGAGGCCCTGAGTTCGATCCCTGGCACCACAAAAAAAAAAAAAAAATAACCATGATGAATGTGATCATTATGTATACAATGTACCAATACACCATTTTTGGTCAAAAAAAAAAAAAGTGCTTTGTGGTCCAATGATGTTAACCCAAAGGGGAAGAGTTTAAAACATAGTCAGAGCATCAAAACTTACGATATCCAGGATCTGGCCCAATGCTTTCAGCTAGGCCACGGTATTATTAAAAGCTGTTCTGGTACTCAGAGTTAGAACACGTTATGTTCCCATTGGACATAAAACACATCTCACAGAATACCAAGTTCAGACAAAGTCACTCTGAGACCACGATCCCGTGAGACAAAACGAAGGCCACTTTGTAAATGTTTTCTACCCACAGACAAAAGCAGGATCGCTGTACAACCTACAATATAGCCGTCTCATAGCTAATCTGAAAGACTTCTAGTTTTGTTTTGTTTTGTTTTTTCCTTTTGTTGTTTTTGTTTGTTTGGTGGTTTTCAGGTTGGTTGCTCGGTTGGTTGCTTTTACCAATTACTGCGTTAACTTCATTCTAATCCACCTTCTCTATGTAAGAGGTCTACTGAGATACTTAATGTGCCCCCTCCATCTCAGAGGTTTACTCAAATAGTGGATCACAGGACTACCCTTCTCTTCTCGATAGTGTCCAATCCAGATTAAAACACTGCTTCCGTAAACCCTCCTCCAAATCACCCAAATCAAGAGAAGCCCAGATCCTTTAATACGCCTTTTCTATCGCCCTCTTCATGTTCTGTAATGAACCACATTTCCACATCGTGTGGACTCTCCCTCATTGTAACAAATAATAAATCCACCTTGCTCAACCATCATATTGCAGAATTTCTGAGTTACCCTTGTGGATAAAGCCAAATGAAGAATGATATATGATTCCTCCGATAACTTCATGCACTAATGTTTCTGAAATAATTTTTAGTCTACAAAGATGCCTCCTTTGCATCCTTGCAATGGAGAGTTCTAAGGCCTCTAGACTGCAAAGGAAACTGGGATACTGGTGGAGACATGAACAAGAGCAGTAATAACCCAAATATAAAATATATTGAAAATAGATTTTCCTTCTTTTCTCTTACGAGAATAGAAGGAAAAAAGTGGAAACAAAGCTTTTGTAAATAAGGAGGGGGAGAAGGATTGAAAGGAGGGGGGGAATGGGGAAAAAGCAGCAGCAAGATATATCACGTACAGATAGAAATTCCCTGTGATGAATGTTATCATTATGTATATCTAAAATGTACCACTAAAATAAAATTAAAAAAAAAAAAAGAAAAAAGAAAGTGGATTTTCCTTTGAGCGGAATGGGAGAAGGAAAGCAACCTTGGCCTTTGGGCAGTGCGTTTGAGATGACTAACTACCGGGCGATACCCTTGGGGCCACAGAGGGTGAGCCCCAGATCCCTTACGTTCCAGAGCACAGGGTTTCAGAAGAGAGCATCCTTCCGGATGCTCACCATCCTTCCCCAAGCCCAGCTCTCAGCCTCTATAACATCTCAATAAATATGATGAGACAAATATGACCCTGTAAATCTAAAATGTGGTCACTTTGTATCTCCATTTTTCTAACTTCTCCCCATGCCTGCAGTCTTCACTGAATGGCTTAGCAGAATCAGTGAAAAGTAAACTGTTAACTAGACTCTATATTCAGAATTAGAAGCAAAGATAAAATTAATTTCATGGCAACTGATTACAGAACAGCTGTACCTAACTGAACTCTCTTCCCCAAAGAAAATGTTCTATATCTGTACTGTACACATTGTAGTAGCCACTATCCGCCCACGGGGGCTACTGAGCACTTCAGATGTGGCTAGTGAGACTGAGAAATCCAATTTCATATTTCACTTAATTTTAATCAACTTAAATACTCTCCTGGGGCTAGTGGCTACCATTATTGGAGAAAGCAGCTCTAGAGGAATTCTCCCCTCCTGTAGGAGGCCTATGCGCAACCACTTGCCTTCATCCAAAACATGCTCTTCGCGACTGCTTGAAAAGTTTAACTCACTTAGAGCTCTTCATAAAACTGTACATATGTCAAGCACATTAATCAAAATGATCAGTTGCTTAAAGCTTCCTATTCTTACCAATGCTTCCTTTTCTTATTTTTCTTTTTCCTTTCCTTTTTATTTTTATTGATTGATTGATTGATTGATTGATTGATCTTTTTTGCTCTCTTCTTAGCAGTGCTGGAGATCAAACCAAGGACCTCGCACATTCCAGGCAAGTACTCTGCCACTGAGATACACCTGCAGCCCTTATCTACTTTTTTTTCTTTACTTTTTCAAATCACCTTTTGTTTATGTGATGAACGGTTTTCAGAAACTTAAGGGTCTTTTCAGGTGTACAAATCTTACCGCACATTTGCCCAGATTGTTTTCATCCTTTGCACTGCATCACATCACTCTGCTCTTGGGTCTGAAGCCAAGTTAGGTAGTTGAATTTTGCTCAAATACGGAATGAAATAACCAGGGGTCTAACCTGGGGATGTAATCACAACATCAATGTGGAAAACATGTTCACAGTTTAAACCAAACTTCCACCTGTATTGTCAGAACAAATCCTTCGCAAAGATGCTTCGTATATCAATTTGCTACTTGATGTTTAAATATGCAGTAAATTTCAGTTCTCTTGTCGACTACAAAAGACGCTATGTTCAAAACCTCATGAATAGACGAATATCCATCTACTGATATTTCCCCACTCTGTAAGAGATAAGATGTTGGGGAAACCTAGTGAGACAAAATTTTGCTTCTGAAACACAAACACGTGAGGAGGTATAACTTTCAGCAAACATGCTGGCCATTACCTCTGTCAACATCTTCCTTCGCATTCATTCAAATGAGGAAGGAAGATGTATATAGATTTAAATTCATGCAAGGGAACATGCATTTTACCTCATTTCTTTGCTGACTGCAGCATCTTTGGGATTACAAAGTTGTGAACCAGACCGGCGGATATAGATCTGGGGTCAAAGGGGCGGTCTGTCCACAAGGTATGAACTTGAGATAGTCTGTAACATTTAATTGGTGACTGAAATCAAGCCAGTCAAGCCTAGAACATGAGGCAGATGATACGACCCTTCCAGGTGACGTAGCTTGCATAAAGGGAAGACCATCGAGGCCTAGGTAGCTGAGTAGACAAATAAAAGACGGGAACTTATGTGGGATTACAAGATATAAACATTTTGAGAGTCACAATACTAACTGAACATGGAGTGCCAGGAAACCCTTGAGTTTAGTTTCAATCCATGTATTTCAACGTCTTTGTTACTGGACCCATTCCCAAATTTTAAGTTCTATCCCACGGCTTGGGCTATCTACCTGAAGAGCGGGTGCCATTTGCTGTTTTAACTCTTAGCAGGAAAGTTTACGTACAAATTTTGTTGGTGAGACTTGGAGGGTAAGGCACCATCCTGCAGACCCCATGGGTCAACACTCCTACTTCTGTTTCTCTAGCACACGGATGGACCTTTCATAAGAATCCAATGTCACCTCTGTGCTGTTTGTGTATGTATACTTTCCAAAGTAGCACATTTTATGCGTGTCTGTTGTCTGTGCCCAACTAGGCCAGCATCTTCGTGATACCTCTTTTTTCCTCACAAGTCATTATTTGTTTAGGCACCCTGCCACTTTGAGCATGAGCCTCATGACTGCTAACCTCTGGTTTCTCATGCATTAGTGAATCTATTGTGTGGATACCCCTGGAAAGGAATATAACACAAGAGGTTATGTGTACTGAATTGTAATCATAATTCAATCCTCCCTCCTCAACACAGGCGGAGAGAGACACAGACTGTAACAGGAGATATAACAGTATCAGAGAATGAGACAGCCAGAGATTGGACAACGTGGAAGACGGAGTCAGAGAGAGCTGGTGGGGGGGGTGTCTACAGAGAGACAGACAGAGGGAGAGACAGACAGACAGAGAGAGAGAGAGTCTGAAACATGGACAAGTGATCAACATGCTAAAAAAGAAAAAAAGACAGACAAAGAAACACAGAAAAGGGGCAAACAGGACAGGTCAGGTAGAAATAGAGGCAGAGTTTGAGAAACAAAGAAAGATGGACACAGGAAGGGACAGAGAGAAATGGGAGAGGGAGCAGGCACCAAATGACAGGCACAGATAGAAAGGCACAATGCAGGCAGACACAGAGACAGAGAAAGACAGACAAAAAAGGGAGGAGGGGAGAGGGAGAAGGAGTGGGAGAGAGGGAGAGCAAGTGGGATGGGGAGACAGAAGAGAAAGGGAGAGGAGAGGAGAGGAGAGGAGAGGAGAGGAGAGGAGGAGACAAGAGAAGACAAGAAAGACAAGAGGGAAGCACAGACATAAGCGACAGTGATACAGTGGCAGAAACAGAGGTCATGACAGATAGACACGAGTGCAATTCTCCCATCTCTTAGGTATGTAATACATTTTGTGTGTTCTTATGTCTGTTAGAAAAGACAGACAGAAACACACACACACACACACACACACACACACACACACACACACACGATTTAAACAAAGATCTACAGACTCAGCCAGAAACAGAAGAACAGAGACAATAAGGCAGACACAGAAAGTGACAAAGGTAGATGGAGAAAGAGACAGAGAGAAGCCAGGACAGGCAAAGGTATACACAAAGATGTACAAAGATAGACATGGATACAGATGGAGATAGGGAGTAATAGAGACAAACAGAGACAGTGAGTGACAGAGACACACACAGAGAAAAAGACACAGCCAGAGAAAAGTACTCATCCACCAATTTCCCCGGTGCTCTTCTTTGATGAAAAGCATTCCACTATTGGGCTCCGGAAAAGTAATATGAAATCGCTTCAGAAGTTTATATAAAGGGGTTGAAATTGTTGGAGAAAAAGTACTTTTTAAAAAACCATTATGTTAATTGTTATTCTTTCCCCAACATTTTTTTTTTCCAAAATGGCAACAGAGTTTGTCATCTGCAGTTGGCTAGGTACATAAGAACCCAAAGTATCACCGCAAGAGGGACACATAAAATTGACAGCAGACATCAAAGGGTGCAGCAGGGGCATCTTGACTGAGCCACTGCATCCTAGAGTCATTAGATTTTAATACTGTAACACTAGCATGTAGGTTTCGTATGGCAAAGCCTTTCAAATCTGCTTAGGGAGGAAAATAAATAAAGAGTCAAAAATGACTTCAGCCTTGAGTGTCAAAGGGTTTAATTTACTTGGGAAGAGAAATACAAACACATAACAAAAATTCTGGCTTCAACTGAGCAAAACTTTAAATCTCTCAATTATTTGTTATTTTCTTACTGATCTTGTATTCGTTTTCTTACACCCTTTCAAAGTACATGTTTATTATTTGCACAGATTTTTTAACATGAATTTCAATTCGTTCTCATTCTTTAACGACAAAAATCAATCAAGGAAACGAAAACAAGCAGGACACTTGGGAAGGAGTGAGATGGTGGCAGTTTTCAAATTATTAGTAATCAGGGACAAACATTCAAATTGTGACTAGCGTGTCCCTCCATTCTGGACAGAACGCATTCTACTCCACCCTGTGGATTACTATCTTGGAATTCCTGTCCTTTGATCCTTTTCCCAAACCCCAAGCATTTCTCATAATTCAAAGCCATTCTCTTGTAGAGGTTGCATTACCCATTACCACTCCTGCTCTTAAGGAGGAAGCAGTCTTTCCAATCCCCTGTTGTTGTTGTTGTTGTTGTTTTCTCCTGCTACACAGAACCCATGCTTTCCACATGATACAAAAGCCCTCTGCCACTGAGCTACAGCCCTGGCTGCCAAATACATTTTGAACAGCAAGAATTCCTGAGGAACAAAGGCCACCAACTTGCTTAAGGAGTACTTTCTGGTGCATAAACAATTCATGACTGCATGCCATATACAAGAGTGTATTTAGTATTTTACATGTCTCTTAGAATCTGACTGCTTCCTACCACCCCATCCCCAATCGAGGGTGCTATAAACTTTGAAATGTCTTTCTGGGAGTAGAATGGCAGGAGAGTTAAAGTCTCATTAACAATTTTTCTGCCTGTGGGTGCTTATTCTTGGAGGGTCTGATACGCAGACGCTCCCTGTTCCACCATCTTGGGTCCTACTAGGTATCTTCCCTGAAGAGCTAAGGACATCACACTACAGAGATATTTGCACAACAATGTATACAGCAGCACAATTTGTAATAGCCAAATTCTGGAAGCAAACTGTATACCCATCAATAGATAATTGGCTAAACAAAATGTGGTATCTATACATAACAGAATACTATTCAGCTATAAAGAATGCCAAGCTAGAGTCATTTACAGGAAAATGGATGGACCCGGAAAATATGATGTTGAGTGAAATAAACCAGAATCGCAAGCTTCAATACCATATGGTATTCCTCATTTCAGTGAGGCAAAATACAAACAAAAGAAAAGGGTAAACAATGGACACAAAAAGGCAAAGTGTTAGATATAAACTAATAGGCAAAGGGTTCAAGGGAACAAGAAGAGGGCAAAGGGGGAGGGGAATGGGAATCCAGAGGAATAATGATATCTTAAAAATAAGAATCTGACAACCCAAACTTAAAACAGTGACACCTACACGAGGTACTACAGTAACTTTATGTAGTTGTGACTTAATGCTGCATCTATGTGGTTGTGTACATTGCTCACCATCATAAGCAAAAGGCACAGTGCGTTGTGGTCTGTAAGCTTGTGCAATGGCCTGTAAGTTTGTTTAATTTTGCATAAATTTTAATTAACACATATTAAAAAAAAGTCTCATTAAGATCGACATGTTCTTCGGATGAAGAACAACCAACAAAACTTCACCTGTGAGAAACCATCCAAAATCAGTGGCAGGAAATGTGAAAGGAGGAGCAGCAGAACAAAGCCAGTGGTGATGGCGGTAAGGAGTGGGGCAGGTTAGCTCTGAAAATGTTACCTGAAAGAGAAGTCAAAGTAGTCCCTCAGCATTCACTTAATCAAACTAGGAGGAGGGAGGGGAAGGGGATGAAAGAAGAAAGGATGGAAGGAAAGAAAGAAAGAAAGAGAAAGAAAGAGGGAGAGAAAGAAAGAAGCTGTAATATGCACATGTAACCATTCCCAAAGACAACTGTAAACTACTGCAAATATGTACAAATTAAAAAAAAAAAAAAAAACTAAAGAAAACTAAAAAAGAGTTTCACTAAGAGCAGTAGAGTAGGTAAGCTCACAGTTTGTCTCTAAAGTCAGTCGGTCTGTCTTCTCAGAAGTGATGTGGAGGTTGGCGGGTGGTAAACCAGGAGGACAGGTTGCCACATTAACAGCGCAACTGAGTTCCGGAGGTGTTTGGGAGGCTTTAAAACGTGTGTTCCTCATACATCCCTCCAAAGGTTTCCAAGCTTTCTGGATTGAAGCATATTTCAATAAAGCCTCTGATAGAGTGGACCACCGAAGATGGGAAAGACTGATTGGCCTCAGAGCAGCAGCTGGCATTTGGAGCTTGCTGACCTCTCCTGATCCCAGAGAAGAGCTGCTCAGCTCTCTGGCCTTCCAGCTCTGGTCCTTGCTCTAGGCAGTACCACCCTGTCTGGGGAGGTACAGGAAGTTACATGCCACGTAAATGGGGAAGACCAAGTTTTGGTTCTCTAGATTCAGTACCTCTAGCTCTTGATCCCTTCTCAGGAAAAGCATCTGATAGCCCGTGTCCTTCCTGAAAATGGCTCTTCCAGTCCTGTCCAAGGAGACCAGGCGGAGTCGGAATGCGACCCTTCTCTGCCAGAGTAAGCTGACGCCAAGACCACAGGACTTGTTCAGTCCACTGCGACGCAATATAATGCGCCGGTTGGTGTAGCACACCACCAGGTCCCAGCCGAAGTTGAAGTCAGTCCACTCCCAGCTGCATGGCTCATCTCTGCGGAGCCGGCCTCCACACCGCATGCTGTTTCTCTGGAAGTAGGACATGTGGACTTCTGTGAGCCTGAGCTCCCTGCTTTGCTCAGCCCGGAGGAGTGCAAGCCACTGCTCTTTGTACACAGGGGTGACCCACGTGGCAGGGATCAGCGCATCCTGCTCGAGCATGCGCGTGCAAGGCAGGTCACAGATTAGGTAGGCCAGCCGCAGCCGCTGGAACACTGGCACAAAGGCTCTGCCCTGCTCGGTCTCCAGGAAAGTGGCACCCTCCACCTCCCCCCTGTGCCTGGCAAACCACGAGCTGGCATCTGCCAGCATTGCTCTTTGGGAGCGTGTGCGTGTGGGCTGCAGCTGCAAGAACATCCACATTTTCAGCATGGAGTATATGTCCTTCTCCACCTCCATCACCAAGAGCTCTGAAGAGGAAATGAGCTCTTTCATGAGATCCAGGCTAACATCTAGCAATAGCTGCTCACTGCACTGTATCATCAGGTTATCCAACAGCCACTGGAGGCAAATGGCCCTGATGTTCGGAAGGCCGTAGTTCTCAGCGGAGTAGTAATAGCTGCACACGGTCTGGGCACTGACTGTCTCCCTCATGATCTCCCCACACCGCTGAATTAGATCGTCCAACTGCAGCATGCTGGCCGTGGCCAAGATGGCGACGACTCGGCGCAGGGGAATGTTTATAACATCGCGGTACAACGAGCCCAAAACGTCATGCAGGGCCTCACAATCAATATTCTCATCAGGCATCTGTATCTCTATGGTATCCATGTTTGTCTCCAGCCAGGCACCGCTGAACATACTGGCAAAGTATCCGGACTGACACAGATAGACTCTGTGCAAGTGCCACTCCTCCCCCATTGAGCGTATCTGTACGTCACTGCCCTCACCCCTCAGGAAAAGCGCCTCGTAGATGAACCTGGACTTGGCCCCGGTGAGCTCCCGGCGAAGGGTTTTTGCCAGTGGCCCTCCTCGGCTGACTTTCCGCTTTCGGCCCCTCTGACTCGTGCTGGGTCGGGCCTCTTCCCCCTCTTCCTCCTCCTGCCTGGCGGCTGCTTCCGCCACCTCCACCGCCTCCCCCTCATCTCTAGCCACACCTGGCTCCTCTGGGGCACGACCTACCCCGAGCCACTGCACTAGACTGCTTGCTGCTCCCATGGTCTCTACCTCAAGCGCCCGAACGTGTACTTCCTTCCGAGGCTAGCCGCTCGAGACAGAAGCTCCACCCACAGCGCGGCTTACGTAGACGTCGGCCGTTTGGTCCCGGCGCCAACACCAACGCAAGCAAAGCCACGCCTTGTCAGATCTTCAACCTGAACGGGAAACAGCGCCCCCTACCAGGGAGGAGCCCCTTACATACCCTCTGTCCCTCCGGAAGTATTTGCTTTTTGTATATAATGTATCACATTATTGGAACATGTAAATTTCTGTGCTTATTTCCCATATCCCTAACCCTCATTTTTTATGAACCCATGAAAGTTGATGATGTGAGGAGGTGTATTATGGTCTGGACAGAGAGTATGTGAGGGGCTCCTCCCTGGTAGGGGGCGCTGTTTCCCGTTCAGGTTGAAGATCTGACAAGGCGTGGCTTTGCTTGCGTTGGTGTTGGCGCCGGGACCAAACGGCCGACGTCTACGTAAGCCGCGCTGTGGGTGGAGCTTCTGTCTCGAGCGGCTAGCCTCGGAAGGAAGTACACGTTCGGGCGCTTGAGGTAGAGACCATGGGAGCAGCAAGCAGTCTAGTGCAGTGGCTCGGGGTAGGTCGTGCCCCAGAGGAGCCAGGTGTGGCTAGAGATGAGGGGGAGGCGGTGGAGGTGGCGGAAGCAGCCGCCAGGCAGGAGGAGGAAGAGGGGGAAGAGGCCCGACCCAGCACGAGTCAGAGGGGCCGAAAGCGGAAAGTCAGCCGAGGAGGGCCACTGGCAAAAACCCTTCGCCGGGAGCTCACCGGGGCCAAGTCCAGGTTCATCTACGAGGCGCTTTTCCTGAGGGGTGAGGGCAGTGACGTACAGATACGCTCAATGGGGGAGGAGTGGCACTTGCACAGAGTCTATCTGTGTCAGTCCGGATACTTTGCCAGTATGTTCAGCGGTGCCTGGCTGGAGACAAACATGGATACCATAGAGATACAGATGCCTGATGAGAATATTGATTGTGAGGCCCTGCATGACGTTTTGGGCTCGTTGTACCGCGATGTTATAAACATTCCCCTGCGCCGAGTCGTCGCCATCTTGGCCACGGCCAGCATGCTGCAGTTGGACGATCTAATTCAGCGGTGTGGGGAGATCATGAGGGAGACAGTCAGTGCCCAGACCGTGTGCAGCTATTACTACTCCGCTGAGAACTACGGCCTTCCGAACATCAGGGCCATTTGCCTCCAGTGGCTGTTGGATAACCTGATGATACAGTGCAGTGAGCAGCTATTGCTAGATGTTAGCCTGGATCTCATGAAAGAGCTCATTTCCTCTTCAGAGCTCTTGGTGATGGAGGTGGAGAAGGACATATACTCCATGCTGAAAATGTGGATGTTCTTGCAGCTGCAGCCCACACGCACACGCTCCCAAAGAGCAATGCTGGCAGATGCCAGCTCGTGGTTTGCCAGGCACAGGGGGGAGGTGGAGGGTGCCACTTTCCTGGAGACCGAGCAGGGCAGAGCCTTTGTGCCAGTGTTCCAGCGGCTGCGGCTGGCCTACCTAATCTGTGACCTGCCTTGCACGCGCATGCTCGAGCAGGATGCGCTGATCCCTGCCACGTGGGTCACCCCTGTGTACAAAGAGCAGTGGCTTGCACTCCTCCGGGCTGAGCAAAGCAGGGAGCTCAGGCTCACAGAAGTCCACATGTCCTACTTCCAGAGAAACAGCATGCGGTGTGGAGGCCGGCTCCGCAGAGATGAGCCATGCAGCTGGGAGTGGACTGACTTCAACTTCGGCTGGGACCTGGTGGTGTGCTACACCAACCGGCGCATTATATTGCGTCGCAGTGGACTGAACAAGTCCTGTGGTCTTGGCGTCAGCTTACTCTGGCAGAGAAGGGTCGCATTCCGACTCCGCCTGGTCTCCTTGGACAGGACTGGAAGAGCCATTTTCAGGAAGGACACGGGCTATCAGATGCTTTCCCTGAGAAGGGATCAAGAGCTAGAGGTACTGAATCTAGAGAACCAAAACTTGGTCTTCCCCATTTACGTGGCATGTAACTTCCTGTACCTCCCCGGAGAGGGTGGTACTGCCTAGAGCAAGGACCAGAGCTGGAAGGCCAGAGAGCTGAGCAGCTCTTCTCTGGGATCAGGAGAGGTCAGCAAGCTCCAAATGCCAGCTGCTGCTCTGAGGCCAATCAGTCTTTCCCATCTTCAGTGGTCCACTCTATCAGAGGCTTTATTGAAATATGCTTCAATCCAGAAAGCTTGGAAACCTTTGGAGGGATGTATGAGGAACACACGTTTTAAAGCCTCCCAAACACCTCCGGAACTCAGTTGCGCTGTTAATGTGGCAACCTGTCCTCCTGGTTTACCACCCGCCAACCTCCACATCACTTCTGAGAAGACAGACCGACTGACTTTAGAGACAAACTGTGAGCTTACCTACTCTACTGCTCTTAGTGAAACTCTTTTTTAGTTTTCTTTAGTTTTTTTTTTTTTTTTTAATTTGTACATATTTGCAGTAGTTTACAGTTGTCTTTGGGAATGGTTACATGTGCATATTACAGCTTCTTTCTTTCTCTCCCTCTTTCTTTCTCTTTCTTTCTTTCTTTCCTTCCATCCTTTCTTCTTTCATCCCCTTCCCCTCCCTCCTCCTAGTTTGATTAAGTGAATGCTGAGGGACTACTTTGACTTCTCTTTCAGGTAACATTTTCAGAGCTAACCTGCCCCACTCCTTACCGCCATCACCACTGGCTTTGTTCTGCTGCTCCTCCTTTCACATTTCCTGCCACTGATTTTGGATGGTTTCTCACAGGTGAAGTTTTGTTGGTTGTTCTTCATCCGAAGAACATGTCGATCTTAATGAGACTTTTTTTTAATATGTGTTAATTAAAATTTATGCAAAATTAAACAAACTTACAGGCCATTGCACAAGCTTACAGACCACAACGCACTGTGCCTTTTGCTTATGATGGTGAGCAATGTACACAACCACATAGATGCAGCATTAAGTCACAACTACATAAAGTTACTGTAGTACCTCGTGTAGGTGTCACTGTTTTAAGTTTGGGTTGTCAGATTCTTATTTTTAAGATATCATTATTCCTCTGGATTCCCATTCCCCTCCCCCTTTGCCCTCTTCTTGTTCCCTTGAACCCTTTGCCTATTAGTTTATATCTAACACTTTGCCTTTTTGTGTCCATTGTTTACCCTTTTCTTTTGTTTGTATTTTGCCTCACTGAAATGAGGAATACCATATGGTATTGAAGCTTGCGATTCTGGTTTATTTCACTCAACATCATATTTTCCGGGTCCATCCATTTTCCTGTAAATGACTCTAGCTTGGCATTCTTTATAGCTGAATAGTATTCTGTTATGTATAGATACCACATTTTGTTTAGCCAATTATCTATTGATGGGTATACAGTTTGCTTCCAGAATTTGGCTATTACAAATTGTGCTGCTGTATACATTGTTGTGCAAATATCTCTGTAGTGTGATGTCCTTAGCTCTTCAGGGAAGATACCTAGTAGGACCCAAGATGGTGGAACAGGGAGCGTCTGCGTATCAGACCCTCCAAGAATAAGCACCCACAGGCAGAAAAATTGTTAATGAGACTTTAACTCTCCTGCCATTCTACTCCCAGAAAGACATTTCAAAGTTTATAGCACCCTCGATTGGGGATGGGGTGGTAGGAAGCAGTCAGATTCTAAGAGACATGTAAAATACTAAATACACTCTTGTATATGGCATGCAGTCATGAATTGTTTATGCACCAGAAAGTACTCCTTAAGCAAGTTGGTGGCCTTTGTTCCTCAGGAATTCTTGCTGTTCAAAATGTATTTGGCAGCCAGGGCTGTAGCTCAGTGGCAGAGGGCTTTTGTATCATGTGGAAAGCATGGGTTCTGTGTAGCAGGAGAAAACAACAACAACAACAACAACAGGGGATTGGAAAGACTGCTTCCTCCTTAAGAGCAGGAGTGGTAATGGGTAATGCAACCTCTACAAGAGAATGGCTTTGAATTATGAGAAATGCTTGGGGTTTGGGAAAAGGATCAAAGGACAGGAATTCCAAGATAGTAATCCACAGGGTGGAGTAGAATGCGTTCTGTCCAGAATGGAGGGACACGCTAGTCACAATTTGAATGTTTGTCCCTGATTACTAATAATTTGAAAACTGCCACCATCTCACTCCTTCCCAAGTGTCCTGCTTGTTTTCGTTTCCTTGATTGATTTTTGTCGTTAAAGAATGAGAACGAATTGAAATTCATGTTAAAAAATCTGTGCAAATAATAAACATGTACTTTGAAAGGGTGTAAGAAAACGAATACAAGATCAGTAAGAAAATAACAAATAATTGAGAGATTTAAAGTTTTGCTCAGTTGAAGCCAGAATTTTTGTTATGTATTTGTATTTCTCTTCCCAAGTAAATTAAACCCTTTGACACTCAAGGCTGAAGTCATTTTTGACTCTTTATTTATTTTCCTCCCTAAGCAGATTTGAAAGGCTTTGCCATACGAAACCTACATGCTAGTGTTACAGTATTAAAATCTAATGACTCTAGGATGCAATGGCTCAGTCAAGATGCCCCTGCTGCACCCTTTGATGTCTGCTGTCAATTTTATGTGTCCCTCTTGCGGTGATACTTTGGGTTCTTATGTACCTAGCCAACTGCAGATGACAAACTCTGTTGCCATTTTGGAAAAAAAAAATGTTGGGGAAAGAATAACAATTAACATAATGGTTTTTTAAAAAGTACTTTTTCTCCAACAATTTCAACCCCTTTATATAAACTTCTGAAGCGATTTCATATTACTTTTCCGGAGCCCAATAGTGGAATGCTTTTCATCAAAGAAGAGCACCGGGGAAATTGGTGGATGAGTACTTTTCTCTGGCTGTGTCTTTTTCTCTGTGTGTGTCTCTGTCACTCACTGTCTCTGTTTGTCTCTATTACTCCCTATCTCCATCTGTATCCATGTCTATCTTTGTACATCTTTGTGTATACCTTTGCCTGTCCTGGCTTCTCTCTGTCTCTTTCTCCATCTACCTTTGTCACTTTCTGTGTCTGCCTTATTGTCTCTGTTCTTCTGTTTCTGGCTGAGTCTGTAGATCTTTGTTTAAATCGTGTGTGTGTGTGTGTGTGTGTGTGTGTGTGTGTGTGTGTTTCTGTCTGTCTTTTCTAACAGACATAAGAACACACAAAATGTATTACATACCTAAGAGATGGGAGAATTGCACTCGTGTCTATCTGTCATGACCTCTGTTTCTGCCACTGTATCACTGTCGCTTATGTCTGTGCTTCCCTCTTGTCTTTCTTGTCTTCTCTTGTCTCCTCCTCTCCTCTCCTCTCCTCTCCTCTCCTCTCCTCTCCCTTTCTCTTCTGTCTCCCCATCCCACTTGCTCTCCCTCTCTCCCACTCCTTCTCCCTCTCCCCTCCTCCCTTTTTTGTCTGTCTTTCTCTGTCTCTGTGTCTGCCTGCATTGTGCCTTTCTATCTGTGCCTGTCATTTGGTGCCTGCTCCCTCTCCCATTTCTCTCTGTCCCTTCCTGTGTCCATCTTTCTTTGTTTCTCAAACTCTGCCTCTATTTCTACCTGACCTGTCCTGTTTGCCCCTTTTCTGTGTTTCTTTGTCTGTCTTTTTTTCTTTTTTAGCATGTTGATCACTTGTCCATGTTTCAGACTCTCTCTCTCTCTGTCTGTCTGTCTGTCTCTCTGCAGACACCCCCCCACCAGCTCTCTCTGACTCCGTCTTCCACGTTGTCCAATCTCTGGCTGTCTCATTCTCTGATACTGTTTGTTATATCTCCTGTTACAGTCTGTGTCTCTCTCCGCCTGTGTTGAGGAGGGAGGATTGAATTATGATTACAATTCAGTACACATAACCTCTTGTGTTATATCCCTTTCCAGGGGTATCCACACAATAGATTCACTAATGCATGAGAAACCAGAGGTTAGCAGTCATGAGGCTCATGCTCAAAGTGGCAGGGTGCCTAAACAAATAATGACTTGTGAGGAAAAAAGAGGTATCACGAAGATGCTGGCCTAGTTGGGCACAAACAACAGACACACATAAAATGTGCTACTTTGGAAAGTATACATACACAAACAGCACAGAGGTGACATTGGATTCTTATGAAAGGTCCATCCGTGTGCTAGAGAAACAGAAGTAGGAGTGTTGACCCATGGGGTCTGCAGGATGGTGCCTTACCCTCCAAGTCTCACCAACAAAATTTGTATGTAAACTTTCCTGCTAAGAGTTAAAACAGCAAATGGCACCCGCTCTTCAGGTAGATAGCCCAAGCCGTGGGATAGAACTTAAAATTTGGGAATGGGTCCAGTAACAAAGACGTTGAAATACATGGATTGAAACTAAACTCAAGGGTTTCCTGGCACTCCATGTTCAGTTAGTATTGTGACTCTCAAAATGTTTATATCTTGTAATCCCACATAAGTTCCCGTCTTTTATTTGTCTACTCAGCTACCTAGGCCTCGATGGTCTTCCCTTTATGCAAGCTACGTCACCTGGAAGGGTCGTATCATCTGCCTCATGTTCTAGGCTTGACTGGCTTGATTTCAGTCACCAATTAAATGTTACAGACTATCTCAAGTTCATACCTTGTGGACAGACCGCCCCTTTGACCCCAGATCTATATCCGCCGGTCTGGTTCACAACTTTGTAATCCCAAAGATGCTGCAGTCAGCAAAGAAATGAGGTAAAATGCATGTTCCCTTGCATGAATTTAAATCTATATACATCTTCCTTCCTCATTTGAATGAATGCGAAGGAAGATGTTGACAGAGGTAATGGCCAGCATGTTTGCTGAAAGTTATACCTCCTCGCGTGTTTGTGTTTCAGAAGCAAAATTTTGTCTCACTAGGTTTCCCCAACATCTTATCTCTTACAGAGTGGGGAAATATCAGTAGATGGATATTCGTCTATTCATGAGGTTTTGAACATAGCGTCTTTTGTAGTCGACAAGAGAACTGAAATTTACTGCATATTTAAACATCAAGTAGTAAATTGATATACGAAGCATCTTTGCGAAGGATTTGTTCTGACAATACAGGTGGAAGTTTGGTTTAAACTGTGAACATGTTTTCCACATTGATGTTGTGATTACATCCCCAGGTTAGACCCCTGGTTATTTCATTCCGTATTTGAGCAAAATTCAACTACCTAACTTGGCTTCAGACCCAAGAGCAGAGTGATGTGATGCAGTGCAAAGGATGAAAACAATCTGGACAAATGTGCGGTAAGATTTGTACACCTGAAAAGACCCTTAAGTTTCTGAAAACCGTTCATCACATAAACAAAAGGTGATTTGAAAAAGTAAAGAAAAAAAAGTAGATAAGGGCTGCAGGTGTATCTCAGTGGCAGAGTACTTGCCTGGAATGTGCGAGGTCCTTGGTTTGATCTCCAGCACTGCTAAGAAGAGAGCAAAAAAGATCAATCAATCAATCAATCAATCAATCAATAAAAATAAAAAGGAAAGGAAAAAGAAAAATAAGAAAAGGAAGCATTGGTAAGAATAGGAAGCTTTAAGCAACTGATCATTTTGATTAATGTGCTTGACATATGTACAGTTTTATGAAGAGCTCTAAGTGAGTTAAACTTTTCAAGCAGTCGCGAAGAGCATGTTTTGGATGAAGGCAAGTGGTTGCGCATAGGCCTCCTACAGGAGGGGAGAATTCCTCTAGAGCTGCTTTCTCCAATAATGGTAGCCACTAGCCCCAGGAGAGTATTTAAGTTGATTAAAATTAAGTGAAATATGAAATTGGATTTCTCAGTCTCACTAGCCACATCTGAAGTGCTCAGTAGCCCCCGTGGGCGGATAGTGGCTACTACAATGTGTACAGTACAGATATAGAACATTTTCTTTGGGGAAGAGAGTTCAGTTAGGTACAGCTGTTCTGTAATCAGTTGCCATGAAATTAATTTTATCTTTGCTTCTAATTCTGAATATAGAGTCTAGTTAACAGTTTACTTTTCACTGATTCTGCTAAGCCATTCAGTGAAGACTGCAGGCATGGGGAGAAGTTAGAAAAATGGAGATACAAAGTGACCACATTTTAGATTTACAGGGTCATATTTGTCTCATCATATTTATTGAGATGTTATAGAGGCTGAGAGCTGGGCTTGGGGAAGGATGAAACCCTGTGCTCTGGAACGTAAGGGATCTGGGGCTCACCCTCTGTGGCCCCAAGGGTATCGCCCGGTAGTTAGTCATCTCAAACGCACTGCCCAAAGGCCAAGGTTGCTTTCCTTCTCCCATTCCGCTCAAAGGAAAATCCACTTTCTTTTTTCTTTTTTTTTTTTAATTTTATTTTAGTGGTACATTTTAGATATACATAATGATAACATTCATCACAGGGAATTTCTATCTGTACGTGATATATCTTGCTGCTGCTTTTTCCCCATTCCCCCCCTCCTTTCAATCCTTCTCCCCCTCCTTATTTACAAAAGCTTTGTTTCCACTTTTTTCCTTCTATTCTCGTAAGAGAAAAGAAGGAAAATCTATTTTCAATATATTTTATATTTGGGTTATTACTGCTCTTGTTCATGTCTCCACCAGTATCCCAGTTTCCTTTGCAGTCTAGAGGCCTTAGAACTCTCCATTGCAAGGATGCAAAGGAGGCATCTTTGTAGACTAAAAATTATTTCAGAAACATTAGTGCATGAAGTTATCGGAGGAATCATATATCATTCTTCATTTGGCTTTATCCACAAGGGTAACTCAGAAATTCTGCAATATGATGGTTGAGCAAGGTGGATTTATTATTTGTTACAATGAGGGAGAGTCCACACGATGTGGAAATGTGGTTCATTACAGAACATGAAGAGGGCGATAGAAAAGGCGTATTAAAGGATCTGGGCTTCTCTTGATTTGGGTGATTTGGAGGAGGGTTTACGGAAGCAGTGTTTTAATCTGGATTGGACACTATCGAGAAGAGAAGGGTAGTCCTGTGATCCACTATTTGAGTAAACCTCTGAGATGGAGGGGGCACATTAAGTATCTCAGTAGACCTCTTACATAGAGAAGGTGGATTAGAATGAAGTTAACGCAGTAATTGGTAAAAGCAACCAACCGAGCAACCAACCTGAAAACCACCAAACAAACAAAAACAACAAAAGGAAAAAACAAAACAAAACAAAACTAGAAGTCTTTCAGATTAGCTATGAGACGGCTATATTGTAGGTTGTACAGCGATCCTGCTTTTGTCTGTGGGTAGAAAACATTTACAAAGTGGCCTTCGTTTTGTCTCACGGGATCGTGGTCTCAGAGTGACTTTGTCTGAACTTGGTATTCTGTGAGATGTGTTTTATGTCCAATGGGAACATAACGTGTTCTAACTCTGAGTACCAGAACAGCTTTTAATAATACCGTGGCCTAGCTGAAAGCATTGGGCCAGATCCTGGATATCGTAAGTTTTGATGCTCTGACTATGTTTTAAACTCTTCCCCTTTGGGTTAACATCATTGGACCACAAAGCACTTTTTTTTTTTTTTGACCAAAAATGGTGTATTGGTACATTGTATACGTAATGATCACATTCATCATGGTTATTTTTTTTTTTTTTTTTGTGGTGCCAGGGATCGAACTCAGGGCCTTGTGCTTGCAAGGCAAGCACTCTAATCACTGAGCTAAATCCCCAGCCCTCATCATGGTTATTTTGTACCTGTACATAATGTATCTTGCTTCCCCCCTATTCCCCACCCCTCCCTTCTGCTGCCCCCTTCCTTATTTACAGCAGGTTTATTTATATTTTTCCATTTTTCCCTTTCCCCTTTCTTTCCTTTTTCCCTTCCTACCTTTCCCTCTTCTCCTTTTCTAGTTCTCCTCTCTTATCTTCTTTTTATATAGTATCTATTACACCCCTTTGTCCTTATTTACACTTAGGCTTCCTCATCTCAGAGAAACAATTCAATGTGTACTCGTGAGTGTCTGATTCATTTCACTTAAGAATATGTTCTCAAGGTGCATCCATTTACCTACAGATGTCTCTAGTTTGTCCTTTTTATGGCAGAGTAGTCTTCCACATCGTCTTTAGCCATTCATTAGTTGTTGGCCATTTAGGTTGTTTCCAAGACTTAACTAGTACAAATTGTGTTGCTATGAACATGGTTGTGCTTATATGGCTGTGGTATGGTGATTTTAATTCTCTTGCATAGCTGGATACAAAGTCAACACCCAAAAGTCAGTAGCATTCCTATATACAAATAACAAACTCACTGAGAAAGAAACAACAGAAGATACACCTTTCACAATCACATCCAAAAAAAAAATGAACCACTTAGGAATCTTATCTAACAAAAGAAATAAAAGATATTGACGTTGAAAAGTATAGGACTTTAAAAATGGAAATTGAAAAGGATATCAGAAAAATGGAAAAATGTACCGTGTTCCTGGGTGGGGAGAATCAACATAGTGAAAATGGCCATACTTCCTAAATTACTGGACCGCAAAGCATTAAGCCCTGCTGTCTAGGTTTTTGCCGTTGCTCAGATTTTGCTGAGAGGAATTTATTTATAGAATGTAGTCTTTAGTTGAACACGGGCTAGGCCTTCCTGCTCTTCTTGTTGTCGGATGTATTGTTGAATGCTCTAGTGTGACACTGCATGTGCAATACAATTTAAGACTCTGCATGGGATAGACTGGCTAACTGCAAAAATAGGCGATTGGGAGAAACAGAATGAGTGCTAGTCCTTGGACCAAACCTTGCAGTTAAGAACTCAGGCAATGAAAGCAACTGGCAATGAAAACAATTGGTCTTGTTTTAGAGAGCTTTGTGAATTTCGTTACAGTCAGAGAAAAACTTGGACCATCTTTGGCAGTTGTTCTTATCCCAGATGTGGGAACTGCTGGCCACATGGCTTATATGGGGAGTCAGTTATTCTTCCTTGGAATTGGCTGAGGAAATTGGTTTGCATGTTTCTAGACATTTCTTTGCAGCCTAGGAAAACGAGAGATACTGGGATATTTAGCTTTAAATGTCAACAAGTCTCCCACGGTCATCCTGAGTACGCATGATGAATTTTCAAGTGCCGTGTGGGTAT
>PVJO010026145.1:0-21573 GCA_004026905.1 Hystrix cristata
TTTCTGCTTTTCCCCTTCTTTCTTTCTAGTACTCCTCTCCTTTGTATATTATCTTCCTTTTATATAATATCTATTACACCTCTTTGTCCTTATTTACAGTTATGGTTTCTCATATCAGAGAAACAATTCGATGTGTACTCATGAGTGTCTGATTTATTTCACTTAAAAGTATGTTCTCAAGGAACATCCATTTATATACAAATGATTCTAGTTTATCCTTTTTTATGGCAGTGTAGTACTCCATTGTGTAGAAAAACCACATTTTCTTTAGCCATTCATTGGTTGTTGGGCATTTAGGTTGTTTCCAAGACTTAGCTATTACAAATTGTGTTGCTATGAGCATGGTGGTGCATACATCCTTGTGGTATGACGATTTTAATTCTTCTGGGAAGATCCCCAGTAGGGGAATAGCTGGGTCAAATGGAACCTCCAGTTGTTTTTTGAGGAATCTCCATATTGATTTCCACAGTGGCTGGACCAGTCTACATTCCCACCAACAGTGGAGGAGTGTTCCTTTTTCCCCACAGCCCCGCCAGTATTTGTTATTGGTTGATTTTTCCATATACGCAGTTCTTTCTGGAGTGAGGTGGAATCTTAACGTTGTTTTGATTTGCATCTCTCGAATGACTAGTGATGTTGAACATTTCTTCATATATTTATTTGCCATTTTTATTTCTTCATCTGAGAAATGTTTATTCATTTCAGTTGCCCATTTTTGGATTGATTCTTTAAATTTGAGAGGTTTAATTTTTTTGATGAACGTTTCTTTCTAACATCTTAGGTTAAGTCTAGGTCTCCCGCCAAAAAAAGAGAAATAGAAATGATCTCGATGTGAGAAATTATATTACAATTTTCCCATAAAAGTCAGTGTTTTAACACAAAACTATTTTCTTTACTGTTCCTCATTGTAGAAATGGAATACTACTAGAAATTTAAAATATTTCATTATTAAATAAAATAATAAAATGCTCATGTTTATCATTTATCACTGTAGAGATCATTAAATTCTTCTCAAACTTATAATAGATATTTTGTTATATGCTTTATATTATTTAAAGACAAATTTAATATTTTTCCAAGTGATTCTGGATAATTAGACCTATATTTATTTAGAGTTTTAGCTTCTAGTGCTTCTACTTGTTTCTTACATTTGTGGGAAATTATGGTGAATAATTAATTTGGTCATTTGGGAAAAGAGGGAATTCAACAGTTAAGTATTTTTTTAATCAAGTCCAGTTCCCTGGATTTATAACTGTGCCTCTCATTACAGTCTCTGGAGGAAGTGTTTATGGTTTGAATCCTAGAAGTTGTCAGATGAAATCTGGGAACACCCAAGGAATAACACAATACCACAGAGTTAGTATGATTGATGATATCATAGCTCATTTTTAACAGATGTCAAAAGGAGAAAAATCAAATTGCCATTGCACATACTGAGCCCTTGTTCTCTTAACAGAGGACCTTTATAAGTAAATCCCAGTTAATGGTAGGTATTTACTGGGTTAGGTGATGGGTGTTTGAATTTCTTTTGGGCTTCCAAGAGAAAAAGGCATTTGAGAAAAATAGGAATTTCTAGAAGAGATTCTTAAATATTCTTTCATTTCTGTTTGCTGTATTTTATCACAGTGTTTAATTTGGATGCCTCTTAGGAAAAGTTTCTTTTTAGAAATACAGTGGGTATCTGAAAACCCTCAAATCCCATAGGTATCTGTTCTTGAATCTAGCTCTTTGATAACTGCCAGATGAAACTTCATGTCCACCTAAGTGCTGATTGGGAGAGGGAATGCAGGTAGCACTTTTTAAGGAGGTATGTGTGTAAGCATAATTTGGGAGACATAAAGGAAAACAATTATATCTTAACTGAATTAAAGAACACCAGTAGTTTCTTCACTGAGTCCAACAGTCTATTGAGCCTGACTATTGTTTTCTCTCAAGGTATTGTAGTATGTGTTGACCCTGTTCGAGAAAACACAAACCAGTTGGTGGATTTGTAGAATTATCTATGAGATACAGCTGGCAGTATCCAGCCCATCCCTCTCCTCAGTGAGCCTTATCATCACTTTACCATGATGCCTATTCTCAGTCATTGTGGGAAAGGAAAAACAAAACAAAACAAAACAAAAAACCTACATCTCAGAAAGGGCACTAATTCCTTCTTAATCAAGTATCTGAGGAATTTCTTTCCTATAAAACCATCACATACTCCCAAATTCGATGATTACTAATGAACAGTCAAGTTGAATATGTTATGTTTGATGGCAGGAGTGGAAATCTCCTATTTAAACTTAAAATAAAAAATTCAGAAATCTTGTTTCTAGTCAACACATAATCACACAAATACACACAGGTGTGCTTATACCTAGAAAGGGTAGTATTTGGGTTTTCTCTGAAACACCAGTAAAATACAGAGTACTCTATGCTTGAGAGTTGATTTAGATAAACAGTGGGACACAAAAGCACTTTAGGGACTTGGTTGCATTCTAAGTTGAAAATAGCATGTTAGAATTCAATTCTGAAAAATTCCTTGAATATTGTAAAATAAAAAAAATCTGATAGTTTAATTGCATTTGTATTTTTAACTCTGTAGTTTTGGCAGTCTATAGCAGGGATGGGCAAAGTTATTCTATGAAAGGCCAGTAAATAAGTGAGATGTAGCTGGCCATAGGTCTCCTCTATTCTGCCACTGTAGTGACAAAATAACTAGAGATAAATGAATTCACAAATATATAAATAAAAGATAAATATATAAACACACACACACATAGCTGCATCCCAGCAAGCAAGAATATTATTCAAACAAACAATAGGTCAGATTTGCTCCGTGTGCCATCGTCAACCCTGATCTTGAGCGTTTCTCATGTCATGTGTTAACTCTGATTCCTTGTATCAGAGATTCTTGGAAATTATTCTCAAGTGATTCGTAATTGTAGCTTTTCATCTGAAATAGAAACATACAATACTTATCTCCCCTTTTGTTACGAAGAATACGAGGCACCTGCTCTATCAAACAGGCCTCAAGCCCGTCACCTTCTCCTGGATCCCACTGTAGACAGTGAGGCCTTCAGGGATTGAGAAACGTGTTCATCTGCCAAGTGACAGCTAAAGAATTTGCAACAAGAACATGGAGTTTTAGTTCCACAAGATGCTCTATTTAAAAGGACACTGCTGAGAGGCTTAATGCTCAGTACTGCTGGGGACAGTCTTGAAAATAATGACCTACTTTCCTCCACAAAGCCAACGCTGAAAGAGGATGATGTCTACAAATGAGGTCTCATAAAAGAATATAATTAAACACTGATGCCCCTCAGAGTGAAAGAACTTTGAGATAATGACTACAGTGGCACACTCTGTACCAAAGAGAACAAGATGTCACAATTATATATTTGCAGGTTGATTTAATCTGACAGGATTCTTAGCAGCAGTGAACTTGGTCTGTCTGTGCATAACAACACAGTCTATGTGTTCTACAAATGAAGCTCTATTTATCTTTCATAAACTTACGCATGTCAATTAGCAAACTTCTTCCCCTAGCTGGATGCTTTTATTAGGGAGATCCCATATATGTCTGCAGGTTCTGGGGAAAATCGTCCATAAATCATCCTCTTTATTTAAAGAAATTCTTTTTCAAATTCTCTGTATGAATAGGGTTTTTATTACTTGATTTTTCAATGATAGTCTCTCACTGTGAAGTTCTAATTATCCTGTCTTCTCGTGTATCACTAACAGAGAAATTAGCAGCTAGTAGATTTGGATTTTCCATCACAATTAATCCAAGATAGAGAAGAATGTACTAAACCAGGAGTTGGCAAACTATGGTCCTTGGACCAAATCCATTCCGACTGCTATTTCTATATGGCCTTTAAACTAAAAATTGGCTTTTATGATTTTAAACATTTGAAAAACTATCAAAAGAAGAATATTTTGACTCATGTAACTTACGTATATTTCAAATTTCAGGGCCCACAAATAAAGTTATGTTGGAACAGAAGCATTCTTTTGTGCTAGAAGAGCAAAACTGGCTAGTTGCAATGGAGAATGTAGGGCCAGCAAAGACCGAACTACCTACTTTCTTCCCCTTTATAACGAAAGTTTCCAACCCATATGATCCTTCAAATTCCCTTGTCAAATTTTTACTGAAACATGATTCTTATCTCCTTCCATGTTAAACCTCACTTTTGCCTTGACTTTGGGGCTTGAGGGATATTCCAGGATCAAGGTGGGACCTAACCCTGGAGTCCCAGTTTTGTGTATAGCTATGTACCTTACTATATTTCCATCTCTATCCTATGAAATATAGAAGTTATTTTATATATGCATTAATCAAACTGTCCAACAGCTGTACAGCACTTCAGACTTTACAAAGCACTGTTGCATGCTTAGTTACCCTAGTACTATTCTTTTACTTTAACAAGATGGAATCTGAGGTTCAGATATGTTGTTGCTCATTTCCAAAATCATACAACTAGTCAGTTGGTGAAGAGCAGACTGTAAACAAGACTCTGAGCCTTATAGTATTTCTATATTACTGTTCTGCCTCAGAAAGTCAGAGATGTAAACAAAAATGCTAGGCTCTTCCAGCTGTTCCTGCATGTAAGTCATGCAGAGAGATCATGCGAAATGGAACTTCCTTTCCCCTCCTCTCTGTCACCTGATATAAAATGAGTAAGAGCCACAAACTGGGCTTCTCACCTCTGCACAAGATAGGACAAGATAATGGTGTGTACACTTTTGTGCCACCACGATCCATGCATCAAAGCACTAAAAGGCAAGCTGGGTGTGCAAGTGAACATCTGTAATCCCAGCAGTCAGGAGACTGAGGCAGGAGGATCATTGTGAGTTTGAGGCCAGCCTGAACTACATAGTAAGACCCTGTCTCAAAAAACAAAAAACAAAACAAACAAAAAAAAAAACACTCAAAACTATAGAGATGTGTAAAATAATGATGGAATGACGTACATCATTAGCATAGCTTCAAATTCCCATAATGCTGCACTTTGTTCTTTACACTCATTCTGCTTTCTCCATATCATCATCTATCGTTTTGTATTTCATTCAACACACACCTACCACTCAGGCTCCCGTATTTCTTAGAATTACACCTCATTTCTATTCTCACCGTTCAATAGACCAGGAGTATTATTACCTGAGATCTTCTCATGGTTTACTTCTTCCTATCATCAGAGTTGTGCTCATACGGAAGGTGTCTTCAAAGACACATTCCTTGGCCACTTTTGCTGATTCTCTATCCTAGTATCTGAATTATTTTTAAACATTTCCTTCTCTAAAACTATGGTTTACGTATTTGTCCAAATATCTAAGAATCTCTAATATTCATCTTCATTCTTTGGCACAAAGAACTTGCCTATCTCTTTCAACAGTACCTAAAACTTCGTATGGCACACAGAACAGTCTCTATACATGCATGCTGAATGATGAATGAGTGTGTACCTTTCAAAATAAAATTCTCTCTTTTTTTAATGCAGCCTAGTAGGTGATAAAGACAAGAAATATTTTAAACAAAAGATAGAATATGACAAATCTGTCAGTAGTAGGATAAAAATGTTTGGAATAAGGTAAGAAAGAAAATCCTGAGTTCATTCGGGAAAGGAAAAAGAATTTCTCAATTCTATGAGGATATGGATTGTTTACGGCACTCTAAATATTTTTATCTAAAAACATGTTTTTCTGTGATAGCCATTAGAAGTCTCAGCTGTTCAGTATTCTGGCCTCCTGGAATTTTAAGGCACCTGGAGATTATTAGACTTTTTTAAGCTTTCTAAATTGTCACTCTGGGAAGACAGAACATGGAATTATCTGAGAAGGACATGAAAAGCCCCACTTATCCATCTACTACTGTGGTTCATCTTCTTCAGAGCTAATGCATTTTAACTGGACTATAGTATTAACAGGCAGCATGGAATATATTAACACTTTAGAGTCATCTGTGGCAACTAGGCAGGTTTAAATTCTGTTTTGTTTTTTTCCTGTGTGCGTGTATGCGTATGCACATGTGTGTAGATTTAAAGTTGCACTTCAACATTTTTAAATGGCAGCATTAATAAATAAATAGAAGACCCTAAAGCTAGCTCTTAGAAAAGCCAGATCAGAATTGAGCAAACTCATTTATAAAAACATTTTTTTTTTTACTTTAGGAAGGTATAACTTTGTCAAATTGTGCAATAATCAAGAGGAGTGGTGTTTTTAAGCAATGCATGACTTAGTTCTAAGGTGTACGTGAGGATGGAGTTGAATTATGCCGGAGACATGGCGACTTAATGAACCATGGAAAGCACATTTACTTCAAGAGGACAAAATGTGTTCAGCATGTATTATGGAGGAACTTAGAAGGGATACTTTTGAAAATAACCCAAATTGATGACCATGGTGGGATCGGGTTACAGAAGAGTGGTGTGTGTTTGAAGCCTCCAATTTTGAGTTGATTGCTAAGAAAAGCTTCTGTTTGCATAATTTCATACATTGTTCTGCTGAGAGGAGCCTAAGGGAGAACTATGAATTTGTCTAGGATGTTTCTCTTATATTCCTTTCCTACAACTATAATTTCCCCCCTGGTAATACTCATTCTTACCTCCTACAGGTCCAGCACACATGTATTTTTTAACCTCCCAATCAGGTGGTAAAATACTTGCTTTTTAAAAGATACATAAGGGCATAGGATGTTAAAAGAAATAAATGGTGCTTTAGAGGGAAGATTTCAGCTTCTCTTACATGTGGGTAGAAGAGGTATACTTTGGAAAAGATCATTTCAGAGTTGTGAACATTACTGCATTCGCCTTCTGCTTCTGCAGGGGCCTGGCGCTACCATCAAATTACTGAATGAAAGTTACTGTATCTAGAGGTGGTGACTGGATAATGGCCTTCCTCTGACAACTAAATGCATGGGCCAAGGTTTTGCACCAACTAGATGGCCTTTTTAAGTAGCGAGAATCCAATTTCATTGTCATTATTACCATTGTGCCAAATGACTTGTAAAATAAAATAGATGAGATCTACAGCACCTCGTGAGCTAAGACAGCCACCAATTCATCATTCCCCTGTAAAACTGCACTCTGATGGTCCCAAAATGAGGTGGGGGGAGGATTAGTTCTGACCTTCCACTGGTCGCAATGCAGTGTTATTCTTGATATCACTTCACTGGTTTCTGACTAGCATAGCATTTTTGGTATTGTCTTCACTTTCTGTCTTCATAAATCAGAGTAAGAATCTAAAGGACCTGCTGCCTTGCTATAGTTTTACAAGCAAACTGTTTTGTGGCCTTTGGTGTGATTTGTATCTGAATGATAGGCAGATACGAAGCTCAAGGTGGAAACTGCTAACTCTATGCCTCCTCCAGAGAAATCTACAGTTGGTCTTGGGCACAAGACCAGTTTGAGAAGTCATCACCTTGTTATGCCATATTTAGTCTTTGTGACTAGCCCAGTGTTGTGGAAAGCCAGGAAGTGGCAGTAAGTGAGGTGAGAAAGGCAGAGGAAAACTTTCAAAATATGTACAAAATATGGAGACACTCCAGTGGCAGTTCTGGACTTGGCTCCTGTGGAAATGGTTTCAAGATGTCTGACATAAACCA
Organism: Hystrix cristata; assembly: GCA_004026905.1. Taxonomy (NCBI): domain Eukaryota; kingdom Metazoa; phylum Chordata; class Mammalia; order Rodentia; family Hystricidae; genus Hystrix; species Hystrix cristata. Next base: position 7,586 of record PVJO010026145.1, read on the forward strand.
TCCTTATCTCACAGTGTGAATCTAGGTACACTCAGCACATTCACTTGATCCAAATATATATATTACTTTCATGAGACTAGTACCACATAATACAGTGATTTTTAAAAATCAGTCGAATTTATAAATCAAATAGTCTTGGACATTACTGAGGTTATTTTAATAGCCACCCTGGCACAAAGTGACAGCAGATCTCCCTTGGGATGATCTACTCATGACTACCCAGTATCTATGGGACGCGAGTTGCCCAGCATGTGCTCATTCTTCTTCATGGCCTCTGACTTTGGACTGAGTGCTATCAACATCCAGGGGGAGTCAGAAGGGCAGAGGCTTTGCAGTTAGACAAATCTGATTATGATTCCTAGGATGTTGCTTACATGAAGCTTCCTGCCTTATGATAGTTTGACCCTAAAATATTTTGACTCCAAGGTAGTGGGAAAGAATACTCATAAAACCAGTCTGCTTTTCTCTTTCAATACAGTATTCAGTAAATTGCATGAGACATTCAACACTGGTATAAAACCAGCTTTGTATTAGATGATTCTGCCCAACTGAAAGCTAACGTAAGCACTCTGAGCACATTTAAAGTAGAACAGGCCAAGCTACAGTGTTCGGCAGGTTAGGTGTATTAAATGCATTGACAATGTTTTAAATTTATAATGGGTCTGTAGAGATGCAACCTCATGGGAAGTGGTATATATAGCCTTTGTGCTAATATTAATGGCTTGGGCAATTTACCTAAAATATTGACCTTCATTCAGATGTCCCATCTAGAGTAATAATACTGTTTAAATATCTGGCAGTTTTGTTTTGTGTTTGGGGGATTGTTTATTATATACCAGACAATTTTCCAATTGTTTTTACATATGCTTATCTCAATCAATACTCCTAATAGCACCAAATATCAACCACCAGTTATATTTTAAAAGGCTTAATTGCCTTGTTTAGTTTAACAGCTAGGAAATTCCAAAGTCAAAATTCATCCTCAGGTGTGTATCCAAAACCTGTGTCCTGCTCATCGGCCTAATGGGAGCAGGATTAAAGAGACGGCATCCCAGGCGTCTCTACATGGCCCTAGCAGTGACCTCTGTCTTTCTTCGGGCACACTGCACTTGTCTTGCCCTGAGCATGTGCCATATGGAGGATTAGGACACAGAACCTTCATTCCAGCGGAATTTCATTCCCTTTGCTGCTTTTGTCCATGCCACAGTTCTTTTATAAAATAAAAGACCTCGATCCCTGCCCTCGCCTTTTCTTGCATGGGTTTCTTAACACAGGCTAAGACCAAGCCCTTAAGCGTTGACCATTGTTCCTCTCCTTTAACTCTGTCGCACTGGACCTGAGAATTTTTGCCTCTCCAAAGTCCGTGGGCCTGCAGTGCTTCATCTCTGTTGACTATGCTGAGCACCCTGGACTTCAATCTTTCTCAGGTTAGAGTTTTTAAACTCCTTATATCTTCCAGTTTTAACATTGTTTTCTCTAAATTCTACCTTCCTACCTGCTTTTCTCTGCCTTTCGAAGTATTATACATATGGATATATGGAGATAGGTATAGTAGTGTATGTTTTTATATATGCATCCTGCTTAATGTTTAGAGAAACCTTGTGCAATTCTCTTCACTTAGCAGCTTCCAAAATAACCTGGCAGATACACCAGCCTTCTGCCCTCTGTCAGTGCCCATCCCACAGCATGCAGTGTTCTAGGAAATAGCCCAAAGCTCATGAGTGTGTGATATTCTTTTCAATCAACAATTCTGGGTGATTGCAAACACAATACAGATGCGATATCACTTAAAAAGCAATGGCGAGATAAACACAAAGCAAAACAAAGAACAAAAAATAAACGCTCTACCCTCTTTTTAAAAATCCTGAACATCCTAAATTAATACAAAGATATTTTTTCTTTGACTCACAGGTTAGGCTGTGTTAAAAAGACACATACTACTACAAAAAAAAAAAAAACTTGCTACCATCAAAATAAAACATAAAAACAGAAAATATAAGGCCTTCTACTCTTGTGATGGCCAGATTATTTTTTGAAACATTAGACCTAAGTGTTTTTCAAAACCACAGATCTCAGGGTCAGTTTGGTTATGTTTTTTTTCCAATTCCAAATATTTCAATTAAAATGTAAACACTGGGGAGGTTTGGAAATTTAGCTCAAGTGGTAGAGAACCTGCCTGGCAAGTGCAGAGCCTTGATTTCGATCCCCAGCAACCCTCCCCAAAAATGTAAGGACTGATAACCCAATGTTTTTATAATTTTTATAGGAATTCAGGAATAAAGTGGTCCATTGTTTTACAAAATTGAGGAGGAGGTTTTGTGTGGTATATTGGTCCATATAATGTATATGTGCTTTTACAAATAGACCAACTTAAAAACCCATTGAGACTATTTATGCACAGCTTCTTTGGGGCAAGCTTTCCTCCCCTCAGAATGCACAGGGTAACAGGTGACAGCATGTCACCTTGGACACGGAAAACCACACAGCAACGATTTCTGGGATGGGAGCGTGGGTGGCCCCATGCTTGTAAAGGAACACAGAAAAATCCATTTTAATGTTTTTCGATAATAAATGATCTGAAACTAGTCATTAATCCAAAGGAGTATAAATGAAGAAAAGGAGCCATAATACAAAACCAACTGGGAACCCAAAAGAGCCAAAATAAGGAAGTTGGAAGCAGACTGAAGAAAGACAGACCTAGAGTTTCGTGAATAAGAATTCACATATATCTGGCTAGTACAGGTGCGTTTCTTGTGGGCTTTGAGCTTCTGATGTTGAGGCCAATTTAAAAAGACAATAGGAGATAAGCACAAGCCCCAGCACTAGGAAATACTATAAAGAGATAAATGGCCTACTTGGAAGGACAGAAAGAGCAAACCCCTCACCTGCGTAGCAAACATCCCTATTGGATCGGCCATTATTGTTCCCCTTCTGAGCCAGAATCTGGCCTTCAGATCCATCGTCACTTGGGGCCTCCTGTACTGACTGCCAGTCATGGGAGGTGACAGGTCAAGTGACAGTGATTTACCACCTCTGCCTAAAAAGCTTATGCCTGAATAGGGGAGCAGCGCCCATCAGTAAATCAGTACAACACGTGGCACCGTGTGTCTAATTGTTTGAAAGTGGTGTGACACTAAAGTAGACCACGTTGTGAGCGGGTGGCCACTGAGCAGAGTAGCAACTTTACGGCATAATGGTGGAGAAGAGGTGGGAGGAGTGCAGGCTTGTTTCTCATCGTGATTATGAAGTTGAATTATTTGGGCTTGGACTGCAGAAAGCACCTAGCTGTGCCATCCTGTTTTAAATCAAGAGGGTGAAAGCCTTCCAATAAATGACAAGGGTGATTTACACATTTCATGTGTCCCTAAGAGTAATATATATAGTCTACAAATATAACACTGAAGGATGGGCTGTGGGATTAGCTAAATCTCTATTTCTAAATGGTGGCACTATTATTTACGAGAATACTAATTCTTTTTTATGGTGGTTACATAATCAAGTGTTTCTGCGATTTAAAAAAACTGTTAAAGCATTGGTCTCGTAAAAACAAAATAAATCACGTAAGTAATTAAATTTATAGTACATGCTTTATTTGTTGGGCTTTTACAAGCAATTTACAAGTGAATCATCAGCTTGCCATTTCCATGAGCATGAGGGCATATTGTACTTTATACGGAGGCATTTATGTTTTGGAAGTAAGGAAGAGAAAGGAGCTGTGGAGGCCTGATTCTGAGGCTGAATATGGGACAAATGTATGTTTGTCATTTTAAGCATATGATGACTTGTCCTACAAATAAAGCTTCATAAACAATAGATGACCAGCCAAGATCAGACCAGAAAAGAGTACATTCTAGTCACTCTGTTGTTTCCTTCTAATGTGCATTCTTGTGTAAAAGAAAATTCAGTTATGGCGAGCATGGCGCCATAGCCCTGTAATCAGCACTCTGGGAGGCTGAGGCAGGGGGATCACAAGTTTGAGCCCAGTCTGGACAACTTGGAATTTTAGAGAGGGCCTCAAAATAAAAAATTTTTAAAAATTGAAAATGGACTTGAGGTATAGCTCAGTGCAAAAGTCCTGGGTTCAATCCCCAAGGTTGAAAAAAAGAAAAAAAAAAAGCCAAACAAAACAAAGCAAACCCAACCAAAGCAAATCAGTTTATAAACATTTCTAGTAGCTGATTAAGAATCACTCTCAGTGGTGTAACATTTATGATTGTTTTGTTTATTTGCTTTACTTGTTTATGTGTTTTTTCCATGGGATACCAACATGGAATCAAAGACTAAAGTTATTCCATATAAAGTATAGAGGTTTTTTGTGGGTTTTTTTTTTTTTTGCTTGTTATTTTTAACACTTGTGGTTTGACCATGTTGTCGTTGTAAACAGTTTCCTAGAGAAATTTCTAAGTTTATTAGGAGCGTCATAAAAGATTAATACAAAGTAGGTGGCTTAAAATACAAAATAAAACACATCCTCTCTGTGACTCCTAGTTATGATTGTTGACTTTACTGCATTGAGAAATACCTAGGGAATTAGCAAAGTACACTTCTGGGTATCTGGGTGGGTCATGAAATCATGACCTTGTGAGCGCTATGTGGTCACTGGCCCCTTTCTCTTCGGTGCTATTCCCTTGCTCCACGTCCTGGCCACCAAAAGCCAAGCACCTTTGCTCTCCCACAAACTTCCACCATGGAGTTTTTGCCTTGGTGCTAGCCAACCATGGACTCAATCCTCCAAACTCTGAAGCAAATCAACCTCTCCTGCGTCATATTGCTGATGATGGGTATTTTGTTTGAAAGCCAGAAATCCAAAGTCAAAGTGCCAGTAGTTTTGCTATCTTTCGGAGGTGCTAAGGGTGTAAACTTTCAGTAGCTATTCCAGCTTTTCTTGGCTCCAGCAGTTCCTTGCCTTGTGGAGCCCGACCCCAGGCTCTGGCTCCTTCGGTGGCTTCTGCAGTGTGTTCTGGCTTGGCCCCAGCACTGTGGCCACTTGTTGTTGGGCTTGGTGTCCACTCTAATCTGGGATGATCTCATCCTGACATCTCTACCTTACAAACATCCTTTCCAAGGTAAAGTTGCTTACCCAGAACACTCAGGTTCCGGGTGAACATGTCTTTTGGGTCTACCAGTCCTCCCACTAAAGTTATGTTTTATTAATTTTTCTCTTACCCACATAGAAGGAATAGCTCATTCTGCCCCCTTTTAACAATATTTGATTAAATTAAAAATATCCTGTGCCTTGGCAGAGTGGTTTTGCTCTCTTCTGATTTTTTTTTTACTAACAAATTTAAATTCTATACACCTTCTACCTGAGTGTAGGCTATTCTAAATAAGCAGAAAGCTTACCCTCATCTTATTCTTAAAATTCCTCAAAAAGTGTATTACAGTTGAAATAATATTTTAAAAGTTACTTATTTTAATTATTTATTTTTGTTATATATTCTCCTAGAAAACAGGGATTTACCTGTTGGATTATTATGAGAATATTTTAATAGTAGAGGTAATTTATTACTAAAACAAAATGTGCAGGGTCTAGTTATAAATGGATCTGGCCATGATCCATAGCTCTGACTTTAGCACATTCAAACTATTTCATTTAAACAATCATTCAGTCTTTTTCAGTCCATACTTTCTCATCTGTAAAATGGAGACATTAATACCTCTTATAACTTTAATAATAAGGCTTGGACATAATGTAAGTAAATCACCTAGAGCAAGGCTTAGAATATAGCATTTACTTTGCAAATGATGTCTATTGCTAATTATAAAAGGCTATAAAGCAAAATATGAAAGGGGACATTTTTTCTTATTTTTATTAGAATACACTTGCAATACATAGTGATTATGCTCAGCTTGGTCATTTGAAATATACACATATCAAATCTTAATCATGTTTTCCCCCTGCACCCCCTTCATCTTTCATTCCCCCTCCTTTCCCATATCCCCTTCTCATGTCTAGAGAATACTTCCCTGTTTCTTAACATGCCTCTTTTATTTTGTTCTTTAAATTATTTATATTTTAGGGTTGTCATAGTAAAGAGACCACGTGATAGTGAACCTTTCGTGACTGATTTAGTTCACTTAGTATCATGGTCTAAAATCCACCTATTTCCCTACAGTGATTCAAAGTTATCCTTCTTTATGGTTGAGTTGTACTCATTTGTGTGTTTATAAACCATATTTTCTTTATTTATCTGTTGATGGATATATAGTCCTCTTCCATGATTAAGCTATTGTGAGTTGTGCTACTATAAAAATAAGTGTACCTGTATCCCTGTAGTATGATAATTTTAGCTCTTTGGGGAAGATACGCAGAAGAGGTATAGTTGAGGGTCTTTGTTACTTTTCTCATTGCTGAGACAAAATATCGGACACCCGAAGTTGAAGGAGGAAAAGTTTATTTGACTTACAGTTCGTAGAGGTTTCAGTTCATGGTTGGCTGGCTGCAAGGAAGGGTGGCAGGGCAGAGAAGCAGAAGGCAGCAAGGCAAGCAAGGGACCTACAAGCCTCTTTCTGTTCTTTATATCTTATCCAGGCTGCCCATCCTTAGGGTGGGTAGCATCCCCACCCCTCGTTCTAGTACCTTTAATCCTAGTGTCACATCCTTGATCCTGGCAGAACTGTGCATACTGATCAGTGGAGTAATTTAGTAACACACACTCTAGATCCAGCCCCACCTATGACCACATGAGGCTTTGGGGGGACATCTAGGCACAAACCATCACATTCCGCCCCAGCACCCCAAAGACTCATGCACATCGCTTTATACAAAAGGCATTTTATCCATCTCCAAAAGTTGCCAAAGTCCTAACAGTTTCAGTATTGCCGAAAAGTCCAAATCCAAAGTCTCCTCTGAAATTTAAGGCAAACTCTTATCTGTGAGCCCCTGTGCAAATGAAAAGAAAGTTAAATACTTTCAATATACAATGGCACAAGATAAACTTTTCCATTTCAAAAGGTGCAAATAGAGGGATACAAAAGAATGGGACCAAGGCAAGTCCGAAATCCAGCAGGGCAAACATTAAGTCCTGTAGTTCCAGGTGCAGCATCAGAGGCGATCTGTGGTGAAGTCTGAACTCTGAAGGGCTTGGGTGGCTCCACTCCTACGGCACTTCCGGTGGTGCTAGCTCCCACAGCTTGTCTCTTGGGCTGGTTCTGGTCCCTCCTTGTAGTTTTCCTCAATGATCCATGTTCCTGGCTTCTCCAAACTTCTGGGGTCTCCACTGCACCTTCGGCTTCACGCTCACAGCTTCACACACTGCCCTCTCATGGGCACACTGCCTGGCCTCCAAGCCTTCTTCTGAAATCTGGGTGGAAGCCTTCCTGACCCCACAACTCTTGCACTCTGCAGGCACCTAAAACAAGCACCATGCGGATGACACCACTGTCTGCCCCAGCTGGAGAAGGAGCTAAGCTTCCTTCTCTCTAGGTTGCAGGGGTTGAGGGCTGTTATAGTTTGTGTCTAGATGTCCCCCCAAAGCCTCATGTGGTAAGAGATAGCTGGATCTAGAGTGTGTGGTTACTAAATTGATCCACTGATCGGTTTGGCATGGTTCTGCTGGGATCAAGGATGTGAAACTAAAATTAAGGGTGGGAGTGCTACCTGCCTTAAGGGCAGGTAGCCTAGCTAAGATACAGGAAGAAGCTAACTAGCTGCTTGTTTGCATTGCTTATTTGCATACATTCCTTGCATTTACTCACTTTACTTTGCTGCTGGTGGGCTGCCGGACTGCCATGCCACCCTGCCTCGGACCCAGTGGACTATAGACTGAAACCTCTGCAGGCTGTAAGCTAATGAACCTTTCTTCCCCTAACTTTGAGTGTCGGGTATTCTCTCCCAACAACGAGAGAAAACTAACTAAAACAAGGGGCTATGAATTAAATCCCGAGAACAACTTCTCTAGGCCTCCACCATTCTGGAACATGGTGCTCAGGGGCTTTCTTCTCAAAGCAAAGTCTTTCACCTGTCCAACTCTGAGGCTGTGAAGGCTGGAGTCCTGCTGATGCTTGTGATATCCTCAGACCATCTTTTCTGTTGTCTTCTGAAATACTTGCCTTTTTCCTGCTAGTCTTTTTGGCAACCAGTTACTCCTGTGTTCCATCTTTGCAGGCCACAACTTTACTGGAGCTTCCTTTCTGGCCAAACTCACAATGTTTTGAATCATTCTCCTGGGCTCTTTGCTCTTGGTTCTCAACATAAATCTGTTTAAAAGCCCCCGACAATAGCCATGCCACCACCTCAATATTGGACTGCCTTGAAATTTCTTCTGCAAGATTAATTAATCCACCGCTCTTAGTCTCAGTCTCAGGCAAACTCTCTGGACACGAGCAGATTGCAGACAAACTTTCTGCCATGCCACAACACAGACGGTCTGCAGTCTAACACCCAATGGAGTCCTTCTTCCATACAGAAACCTCCTTATCCTGGTCTATACTAGCAACTTTTCTATCAGCCTTCTGCACTTCTGAGCTCTGTCCAGAATCTCCCACCGAGTACAGCCTAAGGTTCTCCAGGGCTTCTCTTTCAGGTGACATTTCTGAACCTTTTCTAACTCTTCCCCTTCCCACAAGCCAGCTCCAAAGGCTCCTAAACCACATGGTCAGGTACACTACCCTACTCTAGTACCAAGTTTTGTCTTAGTTATTTTTCTAGTCAATGGTTTGCAAGACAGCAGATTTAATATGGGACGGTCAAAAATTACAACTTTCGTACACAAACAGGTCGAATGCAGGAATGTTGTCAGATGGGAAGGGGAATTCAGAAAATATATCTCCAGGTTCTTTATTCGTGCAGGCAATGAATTGCAGGAGCGAATTTTAGGGCATTAGGAAAGTTTATTTAAGTAACAAAAGGCCAGGAGGGTAAAATAACTAGCCAGTGATGCTGCAGTTAGGAATCTGAAAAGCCCTAGGAGACTAGGGAGCAGGGTTTTGGGGGCAAGAGGGCAAGCGCGAAAGGTAAAAAGGGAGAGAGAGGGGAGAGAGGGGAGAGAAGGGCGAACTCGTGGTGCCATTCACATTTATCTGGATTCTGTCCTCATGAGAGTTTCTGGGTCCTGTGAGAAGAGGGACAATTGGAATTTCACACCCCAGGCTGATGTCAGGTCAAGGCCACTCCCTAAGGTCATGTCCATCTTCCCAGCCAGGTCAGGCCACGCCCTATTCCTATATCATTTCTCCCTGAGAACCAAAATCCCCATAATTCTTTATGGGGTGTTGAGGGACTGGAGGTCTCATCTTCTGGAATTATTTCCTGCTGGATGGAGGTGTGGCCCCTACCTATCGGGGATCGTCTCTCCTAATCTACCTTAGAGTATTGTGGCTTGCTGGCTGGGCTGAGGAGCGAAATACCTGTGAGGAGGCAATGAGAAAATGGTTAATGGCCTTTATCATTAGCCTAAATATGAGGAGTAGGTTGGATATTTATTTATTTATTTATTTTATGTCTTTTATGTAGTAGCATCAGTGTTTTGTTTTTTAAAGAGAAATCTTAAATCTTCTAGAGGCTCACAAGAGTAACTTACTTCTTGGCGATCTTGTTCTTCTGAAAGCTTGGGTGAAACTAGCTTTATTCTAGAAAGATGAATCCAGTTATCTATTTCTTCCACCTTCACTGCAGTGGGTGTAGCAAGGATCACTGAGAAAGTGCCTTTCTATTTTGGGTTTAATTGATCAGCAGGTGTTCCTTCTCTCCAAGTTTTTATAAGCACTTAGTCTCCAGGATGAACAGTAAGTGGTCTACCTGGGTTAGGAGCTGGCAGAACTTTGTTCCCATATGCTTGAATAGCCTGTTGTGCTTGGCCTAGATTAATGGTGTATTGTAAGAGCTTGTTAGTTTCAGGATCTATTATCATATCAGAGGATAGAAATGGTCTCCCATATAGCATCTCAAATGGACTTAAATTTAACCCAGTTTGGGGCATATTTCGAATTCTCATGAGTGCTATTAGCAGCAGTTGGAGCCAGGGCTCAGAGGTCTCTTGGCAAAGTTTTGCCAGAGTTCATTTTAGAGTCTGGTTGGCTCTTTCTATCTTTCCGGAGGATTGGGGTCACTAGGCAGAATGGAGGTAGTATTTTATGCCTAAAGCCTTTGTTACCCCCCGAGTTATTTGGGAGATGAAAGATGGGCCATTGTCACTCTGGAGAGACTGAGGCAGGCCAAATCTGGGTATGATGTCTTTAAGAAGCACCTTGACTACCTCTGTGGCCTTTTCTGAATGGGTAGGAAAGGCCTCAATCCAACCTGTAAAGATTTCAATCAGAACTAATATTTGTTTAAATCCTCTATATGGTGGCATATGAGTAAAGTCTATCTGCCAATCTTCTCCAGGATACGTTCCTCCCCTCTGTATAGGCTCTAATAGAGGAGGAGGTTTAGGCTTGCCAGGATTATGATAAGCACAGAGTGGGCAGCTTTACAAACGTTTTGAGTGATTTTCATTAGCCCTAGTCCTGTAAAGATTCGCGTGACTATTTCGAATGTAGCATCTCTTCCCATGTGGAAGGAATCATGAAGTGTTTTTATAGCTTTCCATTGTATTTCTCGAGGGAGAACTAATTTGTCTTGTAAATACCACCAGAGTCCCTTTTTGGTTCCCCCTTGTTCTAAGGCCCATTTATTCTCCTGAGGAGTATAGGCTGGCTTTAATGGTTCCTCGGGGGCTGGGAAAAAGGCTAGGATATTTAAAAGCTGAAGGGCTGCCCTTTTTGCTTCTTTATCTGCCTTTTGATTCCCTAAGGAGACTTCAGACATGTTTCTCTGATGTCCTTTGTAGTGTATGACTGCAACCTGTTTAGGAAAATGGACTGCTTCTAAGAGCTGTAAAATTTCTTCCTTGTTTTTAATGGGAGATTGTTTGTTTGACAGCAAACCTCCCTATTTCCATATTGCTGTGTGGGAATGTAGTATTAGGAAAGAGTACCTGGAATCTGCATAGATGTTTAACCGTTTGTCTTTTCCTAATATTAATGCCCGAGTAAGAGCTATCAATTCTGCCTTCTGAGCAGAAGTCCCTGGAGGGAGAGGTTGAGCCTCAATGACCTGCCGTGAGCTGACAGTTGCATAGCGTGCCTTTCTATGTCTTTCTTGGACAAAGCTACTTCCATCAGTGAACCAAACCTCTTCAGGGTCTGGGCGAGGCAGATCACTGATGTCTTGCCTGCTTGAATAGGTCTGAGAGATGAGCTGATCACAAGAGTGGCTAACTTCTTGACCTGTAGGCATCAAAGAAGTGGGGTTAATAGTAGTGCAGGTTTTTATAGTAACCTCTGGAGTGTCCAAAAGCATAGCCTGATACTTGGTGAGTCACTCTCCTGTCATCCACAAGTAGCCCTTTGTCTCTAGTATAGCTTTGACCGGTGGGGTGTTAGGACCTCTAGCTTCTGTCCCAAAGTTAACTTTTGAGCTTCTTCTGTTAACATGGCAGTGGCTGCAATTGCCCTCAGACAGGATGGCCATCCGGCAGTCACTCCGTCTAGTTTCTTGGGGAAATATGCTACTCGCAGAGTTCTTGTCCTAGCTTTTGTGTTAAGACCCCCAAAGCAATTTTTCCCTTTTCTGATACATTTAGAAAGAAAGGCTTCCTCCAGTCAGGTATCCCCAGTGCTGGAGCCTGAGTAAGGGCGTGTTTAATTTCTCTAAAGGCATTGTCACTTACCTTTGTCCATTCTAGGGGAACAGACTCGGGGCCTTTCACAGCTTCATATAGAGGCTTTGCCATTCGTCCAAAACTGGGTAAGCAGATTTTATAAAAACCAGCCATTCCCAGGAATGAGTGAAGCTGTTGTTTGGTGGCAGGAGGCCCTAGATTACATACTGCCTGAATTCCGTCCCCAGACAATTGTCGTTCCCCAGGTGTGAGAATATATCTCAAATATTGCACTTTCTGGAGGAATATTTGAGCCTTTTCTCTTGAGACTTTATATCCCTTTTTAGCCAAAAAGTTGAGAATCTGTATAGTCTTATGATTGGATAACTCTTGAGTTGGACTACAAACTAGAATATCATCTACATATTGTAGGATGGTTCCCTGTTTTAATTCTAAATCCCTTAGGTCTTTCTCTAGTGCACGGGCAAAAAGGTGAGGGCTGTCTCTAAACCCTTGTGGGAGAACTGTCCAAGTATATTGTTGTTTTTTCCCCGTGATGGGAGTTTCCCATTCAAAAGCAAATAGAAATTGTGAGTCTGGATGCAGGGGAATGGTGAAAAATGCATCTTTTAAGTCTAAGACTGAGAACCTTTTAGTGTCTCCTGGAATTTGAGAGAGAATTGTATATGGGTCTGCCACTAAAGGATGGATTGGGATGACGGCCTCATTAATGAGGTGGAGGTCTTGTACCATCCGGTATTCTCCTGAGGGCTTAACTATAGGGAGAATAGGAGAGTTACAAGGAGACTGGCAAGGTGTCAGCAGCCCATATTTAAGAAACTTGTCTATGAGAGGCTGAAGACCTTTATGTGCTTCTTCCCTGATTGGATATTGCCTCCGATTAGGAAACTGGTTGGGGTCTTTTAGTTTAATAATTATCGGTATAGCAGAATTGGCCTTGCCAGGTATCCCGTCATACCATGCAGCAGGATCCACTTGTTGGCTAATTTGGTCAAGCTGGTCTATAGACCTAGAGAAGAGTCATCCAGAGAAAGAAATCAAAACAGAATGGGTTGCCCCTATATCAAAAAGCTGTTGAATTGTCTCTTTACCCAAGGTTCCTCGGAGGTGATGGCGATGTCCTTGGACAGGGGCATTGCAGGCTGCCCTGGGCCCCTTCATTTGTCCGGGTTGGCAACGAGAACTTTGGCTTAGCCCCTCTCTGGGAGCGAGGACAGTCAGCCCTCCAGTGCCACGGGTCAGAGGCCTTATTTGCCTCACACACAGAGCAGGGCCCAGGTGGTAGCTTGGTGCAATTTTGTGCCCAGTGTCCAGTCTTCTTGCACTTGAAACAGGAATCTTCTCCTTGGTTGTTTTTGGGTTTGTTAGACGACCTGGGTGAATTTAAAACTTTATCAACTGCAATAGCTAAGACAGTAGCCTTTCTCTTTTCTTCCTCCTCTGGGTCCCGATTGTTGAACACAGAAAAGGTTGTGTCCATCAATTGGGTCATAGGTGTCTGGGGCCCCACTTGGAGCTTTTGTAACTTATGCCGAATATCTGGGGCTGATTGTGAGATAAAGTAGTGCCCGAGGAGAATCTCTCCCTCATGGGAAGATAAAGTCACATTAGTAAATTTTCTAAAAGCCTCTGCCAGTCAGTTGTGAAACCTAGCAGGGTTTTCCTCTGGTTCCTGTATAATGCAACCCACTTGATCATAATTAACAGCCTTTTTAATGCACCTTTTCATTCTCATAATAAGAGCATATATCATTTTAGACCTCTTTTTTTGTCCCTCTGGAGTATTACAATCCCAGTTTGGTTCTGTTGGTGGAAGAATAGTATCTGCAGGGTAATTTCCTTCCCTATCCAAAGTAAATTGCTCATTAGCATATTTTCTAGCCTCTTGTAAAATTCTGTTGTTCATCTAGAGTACAGCAGTTGGCCAGGATGTATTGGACATCTCGCCATGATAAATCAAAAGCAAGAGTCAAGGTCCGAAACCCATCTGTACACTTACTGGGGTCCTCGGACAGTTGACCTAAGCGCTCCTTGCACAGTTGAATGTCTGCAACTGAAAAAGAAACTTGTATTTGAGTATTTCCGCCTTGGCCTGGAACTTCTCTCAGAGGCAGCATAAATTGTGAACTAGGGTGGTAAAAGGCGCCACTTCGAGTTTTTCCCGCAGGACTCAAAACTGCCTGAGAAGCATAAGAGGGCTGAGGATCATTGGATTCCCTTGGGGCACTAGGCTCTGCAGGAGTTCCTGAATCATTTGGAAGGAACGAAGTTGATTTATCTACTTGGGGCTTATTGGGGGGAGGCTGAGAAGGACCCTCAGCATTAGACAATAAAGGGGGGTCTTCATCTCCCTGAGAGACATGTGGGGTCCCCAGGATAGGA
>PVJO010026146.1:0-21649 GCA_004026905.1 Hystrix cristata
TGACCTAGTAATGCTTAGAGCTCTAAGTGTCTTGCTGATCAGCCCTGAATAGCTGATTGGCCAGAGGCCTCCAGGCACAAATCCATTTCTAGGTCACTGCTCACTGTCTCATTTCTTCAGTCATTCACTCATCAGTACTGGTGTCTATGAGACAGGCTCTCTGCAAGACACAAGGGTTGAAAGAAAAGAAGAAAGCAAGTAGGAAGATAGATTAAAGAGCTCTTAACCTCATGAAGCTCACATGCAAAGGAAGAGAATGACAATGACCATTACAGTATGGTATATGGAGTACCAGGATAGAGGCTATGCATGTATGGGGCTATCAGAACCTGTAGGAGGAACCAGGGGTTTAAAACTTCTTTGACTACTTTGAGTTCACAAAGAGTTTCCCCTATGTGTTATAGTTTTGGCTTTTGTGTTTGCATCCAGTGTCTTTTTTGAGTTAATTGTATATAGTATGAAGCAGGGATTGATGTTCTTCAAAGATAGGACACTGATTTGACACCCAAATAATGAAATGGAATAAAACCCAAAAACCATTGCCAGCACAATAATAATAAACTTATAATGTATGTGTGCCAGGAATTGTGTTCAGTACTTTGCATATACAGTGTTCTCCTATTTAACATTCACAAAAGTCCATATATGTAGGTGCCACTAATTTCAGCATTTTATGTTTTAAATTCAACATTTACATGCTCTTGGTCATTGAAAGATGGTGTAACTCAGAGTGCAGGTTCTAGAGCCAGACCATCTGGGTTCATGTCAGTCGTAGATGGGAGACCTTAGCAAAGTATACTGGGGCATGGGACTTGGCAACTAGTGACTGACTATTTGTGTGAGTTTCCATTATTCATGGATGTAGCCACCACTGCATGGACAACTTCAAGGAATTCTCACTTGTGTCTATGTATAAGGATTGGCCTATACCGGTCATGGTCCATAGTGATGAATGTGATATTGACAGGTTTTGAGCGAAGGTGCACATTTCACCTCAGTAGACACAGGCCCCAGGCTGTGCTTACTCTGGATTTTGTGGAAATGGGAAGTGCAGCTGCAGGACTAGGTAAGCCAAGACTTTGTGTTTTGTCTTGTAGGATTGCAGATTTTGTTCCAGGTTCCCAAATCAAACTATTGTCTCTGCGTACCTTCCGAGTGTTCAGAGCTCTGAAAGCAATTTCAGTCGTTTCTGGTAAGCCAATCTAAGTTTTAATACTGGCTGTCAGTTGGAGAGAATGTTCTTTCACACTTAGAATTTTTCAGAATGTCATTGTGTAAACCAAACAGCTCCTGCTTTACACATTTATTTGATTGTTAAACCAATAATTATCGAGCACTTAATATGTCTAAGCACTGTGCTAACTGCTTAGGATCTATTAGTGGGATGCAAAAACTCTTGCCCTCCTGGAGTATTTGCTGTAAGGGAAAGGGGTGGGGAGAGAGACATGAATAAGGGAGTAAATTTATACGAGTAAATTGTGTAGCATATTAGAATCTGCTATGTGCCATGGAAACATAGACCATATGAGGGCTATGGGAAGTTACAGTGGATAGAGGAAGCAGAGTGGTTGGATAGGTGTCACTGAGAAGATGAGAAGTAAGTGAAGATTTGAAGGTGATGACACATGAGCGGATAAATAGAAATGAGTGTTCCAATGATAAGAAATAGTGCAATGACCGAGAGATGGTAAGGTTGTGGATGGGGCTGGAGGAGTGGGGAGGCCAGTGAGGGGAGTCATAGAAGTGAGAGAGGCTGTGGGCATGGGGAGCAAAACTTCCTCTGAACAAAAGGGAGAATAGAATATGAGGAAGCCACAGAAGCAGGGCGACCAGTTGAGAGGCATGATAGTTACTGTGAAAGTACTCTTCCAATCTCCTGCCTCAGGGACCACACTTAATGGATGGTCCCTGCTGTCAACCTCAGACATTCATGCTCATGCCAGAATCCTGCTTGCCCTGCATGGCCTGGGTGCTAGTGCCGGCCTGCTCCTGAGACCCGTCTAATGGGGAACTTTGTCTCAGGGCCCCTGGCAACCTGGCTGCACTGCAGTCTGAGGTTCTTCCTATCCAATCCAGCTTGCTTTCCTCTCCCTTTTCATAGGTGTCAGAGCTGCATAGAAGTCTGAAGCCCCTTCCTGCCAACTCCTGCTCCCCCTCACCTGTCACAGGCATTTCCCCCAACAAATGCCTTGTACATCTGGTCCCAGAACTGCTTCTCAGAACTTAAAGTAGCATAAGAGGCCACAATTCAAGCAAGGGATGGTGGTTCTGTAGGTCAGGTGATGGTCATAGAGTTGGTGGACAATAGTCAGAGTCTATAAATTTGAATGTGGAAATAATGCTTGATTGATTTTATTTGTGGTGTGTGTAAAAGAGAGGCGTCAAAGATGCCTGCACAGATGGACTTGTCATTGACTGAGACAAGGAAGGCCATAAGAGGAGCAGTTCTGGGAGTAGTTCTGGGCATCAGATTAGGAGCTGGCTTTGAACATACTGGGGTTAAGATGACCGTGAGACATCCAGGTGGAAGTATCAAATAGGCAATTAGATCCATGAGTTGAGAATTTCCAGGGCGGTCTGAGCTGGAGATCAGAATCTTAGGCCTACAGGTGATATGTGAAGCCATGAAATCTGATGAGATCACCAAGGGAGTGAGCACAGATGGAGACCAGGGACTGAGCCCCAAGGTACTGCAGCACCAAAGGAGAGGGGAAAAAAGGGCAAGCAGCACAGGCAATGAGCAGGAGCCAGCAGAGAAGTGGAAGAGAAACCACAGATGTCCCCTGGAAGCCAGGTGAGGAAGGTCCTTTAGTCCTGGGAATCAGGATGAAGCCCAGGATGAGTTGTGAATACGAATCCCAGTTTGTTAAAACCTGAGGTTATTTGGGCATAACCTCCTCTCTTTCCCCTTTCCTCTCTTTTATTTGGAAAAGTCTCACTTTATTTAAAAATCTCCTGTCTCTGGGGTCCTTTCTCCTTCCCATCTTCACTCTCCTTATATTCTATTCTGTCAGTAGCTTTGGCAAACTATGGATGCCATGGCAACTATTTGGTTCTGCTGATTACGTAGACTTAGGCTATGCCATACATGCTCAGTACCTGAACTCTAAGCACTTTGGATTCTCCAGAAACAGAGGGAGTGGGTTATTTTTTCTGAGACTCCAGGTAAGCAACTGCGTAGTGATGAAGAAACTGGCAGCCAGAGGATCTTCATGGGGCATTTGTCCCTCCTTCTAAGCAGATGAGTATAGTTTCCTTTTTGGCCCACAAACATACCAAAACCCTTGTTTTTTGGAAGTAAAAATCGAGGTGTAGCCTCCTATGACACTGTGTGAAAATTATTCAGAAATCACAACTGTCTTTTGTCTGAATTTTCTTTGGAGAAGACTCAGCTCTCTTGTTACAGATTAAAACGTAGCTCGGCTGAGGCTGGCTGCACCTGGCATTGGAGCGAGGCCCCAACGTGGCCTCAAGTCATGATCCTGCCCACTTGTCATGATCCTGCAAGAACTTTGCCCACTGGGGTCTTGGCCTCCGCTAGATACTGCCTCGTATTCTCACCTCCCCTAACTTCAAGTCTCCCATTCGTGATCTATACTAATCAATTGAAACTGTGTCACCTAGAGTCATTCTGATTCTGAATGGCAAGGCCTTTTGACACAGAGACGGTGGAAATGTTGCAAGCACACACAGTCCTGCACAGGCAAAGCTTTACTGGGGGGATGTTTCATGGTACCTCATGTACCTTGATAGTAGATAGGGACTACAGAATGTTAACTACAGGCCCCTGTCTTTCTTTGACACTGCTGTGGCCCCCAACTATGGGGTGCTTCGCAACTGTCACCGAATTATGCCTGTGTCTATACGACATGCTTCGGCTCAGTCTCCTCACTTGCTCCTCAGGGCGGCCTGGAACAGCACTGGCAAGGGCGAAGGCATAGAGCAGAGGGCTTGACTACTCTGCTGGCACACAGCTCTAAGGAGCAGAACCCTAGAGCGGGCTGGTTCCCAGTTCCAGCCTGCAGTTTGACGGTCTCTACGACCTCCTGGCCCTGGCCAGGTGGGGCTGCTTCTCCCCACACTTGTCCTCCTTCTCAGGTCTGAAGGTCATCGTGGGGGCCTTACTGCGCTCAGTGAAGAAGCTTGTTGACGTGATGGTCCTCACCCTCTTTTGCCTCTGCATCTTTGCTCTGGTAGCTCAGCAGCTTTTCCAAGGATTTCTCAGCCAGAAATGTGTCAAGACAGGCTGCAAACATGATGGTGAAACAAATGGTAAGTATTCCACTCCTTGGTAAAAAGTTAGGTGCGTGGTAACTTTTATTTATCGCCACACATACTACTTGTATATCTGGCTCTGAGAGCAAAGGAGGGACTTATCCATCCAGAGGTCATGCAAGCAAGTGTGTTTTCTGGAGAACTTCCCTGTCTTTGGGTTTCTCTGGAGAAGGAAAAGCCTGAAGCCACATCCAAGTGAGCAGTGTCTGCTCCCATCCTCTGCCATTCAGATCTCAGCACGCTTCTTCATCATGTTTTGCAGAAGGGCTCAAAATGCTCGATTTAGCCAAAGGAAACCACAAACTTCCATAGGCCACTCCTCACGACAGCACTTATTTCTGTCCCCATTTCCTACACCCCTTTTGTGTGTCCTGAATCTCATGTGGCTGTCCTCTTTCCACATATGTCACGGGCTGAATCTGTGTCTTTCTCCCCCAGGGTGGCCTCTGCTTATGTACATTATGCCCCAAGAAGTGAAGTGGTGATTCACCTCATCCCACTTCTCCTTCCTTCTTTTCCTTCCTTTTTTCTTCCCGAGGGCTCAGGACTCAGTTTCTCTGCAGACACCAACTGTGATCAGTTTACAGGCGTGTCCAACCTGTGACCCACTTTTGCCCTTATTTTTTGAGTAAAGAGGAATTATCTTAGTCTGCATATAAAATATATAATATAGTTAATATATATATACAAAACAAAACTTATTCTAAAAATATTTTTATTACAACATTAAAAGAAACAAAGGCCAAAAATAAGGCAGGCCACAGGTTGGACATGCCCAGCAGAGGATCCAGAACAATATGTTTACAAGAATAATCCAGCATATTTGCCATTCTTTCCCTTTAAGTTTTTTATAATTAAATCTGAATTTGCGACTCTTTTTTCTCTCAGAGTCTTGCTTTGTAATGGAAAATGATTCCACAGAACCCATAATGTGTGGCACTTGGAATGGCAGCAGGTAAGAGGCCTCTACTCTCCATTTTTCTCTCAGCTGAGTGCTGCCATCCAACCCTGTTGTCATGATGTGGAAAATGGTCTTCGTGTAATGTCTGGTGGAGGCAGAGATGAGAGTTCTCAAACAGTGCTGATCATTCCTGTGTCTCTGCAAGTTTGTTTGTTTAGGCAGGGTCTCGCTAAATTGCCCGGGCTGGCTTTGAACTCACAATCCTCTTGCTTCAGCTTCCTGAATAGCTGGGATTATAGGCACAGGTACTGCACCTGGCTTAAGCAAGTTTAGATTTGCATTATTCCATAAGAATTATTTCCTCGTGTTTAGAGCAGCTTTCCCTCCTACTCCTGTTGAAGTGGTAGCTAATAAGAATCCTAGTGAAAATTTAGTGCTAGTTCAGCTTTATGGAATGGGCATTTAAGGCTTTCCAAGTTGATAAATGGTGTCATGACTAAGAGCCCCACGAGTCCCCAGTTTCCTTTCGGTCACATTGCCTGGTGCTGTTCTCTGAGCATGCCTCTGACCTTTGTGGATCTATTAACCGCCATGGCCTCTCATTGCAAACAGAGCTGTACATAGATCCGTACATGCTCATGCCCAACAGCTGGTAGCCCTCTGGGCCTATGGAATTACCTTTCCTTCTTCAAAGATATTAGTGCTCCCTGTGATGAGAAATTCAATTCAATGAAGGTTCATTGAGCATATTTCAACAACGTAATATGCAAGGCAATCTAGTGAGACAGATTACATTTTCTCCCTGGTATCAAATAGATAGCAAGGGCCTACAGTGTGCCAGGCTCTTGAGTTAGGTCTAAGGAAACCAATTATGAACAAGACAGCTCCACTTTCTTGAAATCAACATTTTCTGGAGAAAATAGACATAGAGTACATTTTACAAGGTGTGGGACATTTTCCAGGAGATGCACAGGTGCTGAGAGTTGTAACAGGGGACGTGACCCATCTGGAGAAACAAGGAAGAGTTCTCTCCCACTACTGTACTTAACAAGATGCAACAGGCTTCGATCCAAGCCAAGGCTTGTTGAGCACTCTAGAACAATCCTTGAGAGGACTCACTACACCCACAGGGTGTTCACATTTCTGAGGGTCTCGTAGCTGCCACGTACAGTGCTTTGACTTCTCACCATGATGTTGCTATAGGCAAAATCCAAGTTGGGTTTTTTTTTTTAATCTCAACTCAAAGAAGAAACAGTTTGTACCTTGTTTTCCAGCTTGTCTATGTAGTATTCTTGTCTAATTTCATGTGTCAGACACAGTTTTCACTATCTAGGCACAGTGTGAAAGCTCAGGAGTGTGTTGTGTATAAATGTGTGTGTGTTCTCTGTGTTCATCGAAACCTGAAAGGTTACAGAAATGCCTGTTCACTGTTGTCTCCAGGAAGTCAGAGACTGGAGAGAGATGAAGACTTAATATTCATTGTGTGCACTTGTTTATTGTTTTTCACTGTGTCGTTGCACTTAATTTTTCAGTGAAATACTTGTTTGTATGAATTTATTAATCATTCCATTGGAGAAAAGAGTCAGCAAGTATCCACACTGAGATAAAGTCTGGGAGGTGTGACGGACCCCTTGGCAGGAGGGCCACTCTGTACACACTGCCTTTCTCCAGCCTTTTCAGGCAGAGTCGGTGGCCCTCTGAAGAGTGCTGTCATGGGTGGTGTGGGGCAGGGGACAGAAAGGAAAGCTGGGCTGTGGGCAGTGTAATTCATTGTTCCTTGTTTTCAACATCTAGGTGTCCCCCAGATTCTGAATGCAAACCCACTGGCGTTAATCCTGACTATAATTATACAAATTTTGATAACTTTGGTTGGTCTTTTCTTGCCATGTTCCGGCTTATGACTCAAGACTCCTGGGAGAAGCTTTATCGACAGGTTATCTATTTATAGTCACCCTCTTCTCTCTCCTTCCTGCCTTCCCTCCCCTGTTTCCTCTATTGCTTACCTCTATTTGTCATTTCTCTTGTTTATTAAGAATCTACCATCTATCTCTGACTTTTTTTTAATCAATTCCTCATTTTTAATAGCTGTCCTATTAAATTCTGCTTTAGAAATTCTGTTAGAAATTTCAAGAAAATTATAGACATGATATTTGGAAGAAGACTATAAGAAAACATTTCTACAATGTTTTCTTGTACAATTACCTCTCTGAAGTACTACCACTCTTACTTTTTAAATTTTAAACTACAAACACTGCTGAGAAAATCAAGACTCCCACATGCACTTGTAGATGGCATCTTCCCACTGCAAGACAGGGCGTCAGGTGCTCCTGGGGGCTGGGAGCCACCTAGCAGCAAAGCCCCCAGAGCTGGGAAAAGGCCAGTTGTCACCCATGGTATCATCTTGCTCAATGTGAGAGTCACTGCTCTGTGAAAGAGCCTCAGATGCAAGAGTGTTCTCTGTCCTTCGCAGACCCTGCACACCACTGGGCCCTACTCAGTCTTCTTCTTCGTGGTGGTCATCTTCCTGGGCTCCTTCTACCTGATTAATTTAACCCTGGCAGTTGTCACCATGGCTTATGAGGAGCAGAACAGAAACGTAGCTGCAGAGACAGAGGCGAAGGAAAAAATGTTTCAGGAAGCCCAGAAGCTGATAAAAGAAGAAAAGGAGGTAGGGACATGTGGAGTTAGGAATTGAGTTCTGCTTAGGGGGTCAGAGGGATCCTGGAGACAGTGTGACCTGATGCCCAAAGCTGCTTCCTGCAAGCCCATACTAGGCACAGGGCTAAGGGTTAGTGATAAAGAGGTGTGCCTCAGCCCTCCCTTTGACAATGGCAATCTCTGTGCAAAGCAGGACCTGTTTCCCCAGATGATTAATGACAGAGCTAGCTTATTCCAATTACAGGGCAGGCGAATTAAGTGGTATGATGCCACCATGGCGGGGGGTGCTCATGAAGGTCGAGGTCATCTGTGATGTTTTATGGAAAGTTATAATCTGTTCGTTAATTGCCGTTGTTCACTTTCTAAGGCTCTGGTTGCCATGGGAATTGACAGAAGTTCACTTAACTCCCTACAAGCGTCATCTTTTTCCCCAAAGAAGAGAAAGTTCTTTGGTAAAAAGAAAAGAAAATCTTTCTTTTTAAGAGAATCTAAGAAAGACCAAGCTCCAGGATCAGATTCTGATGAAGATTCCTCAAAAAATGTAAGTTTTGTCCGAGGGATTAATGGTACCATAATGCTATCAGGGTTGGGAGCAAGTCCATTGGCAGTCTAACTGAAAGGATTCATTTACTCATTCTTCCATTCATTCATTTGCACACATTCATATATTGATGTGTCCATTCAGTTATTCATTTTCATAAACATCTATTTAAACTGTGTCCAGTGTTTACTATCTGCTTAGGACTGCAGTAGATACTGGAGAAACATGGTTCCTACTCCACAGAGTTTGCAATTAATGATGAAGACACAAATAAGGAGGCAGCTATGAGTCTGTGTGATGATCACAGAGGAGAAGCAGTGGGTCAATGTGGGTTTCCCTTGGAGCAAACCCAAAGACATTAGGGTGAAGTAAGCCATTTGAGGAGTCATCTCAGGGACTGCTGAGAGGGCAGAGGCGATATGTGGGGGGAAGGGGGCAAATGAAGGTTCATTATCAAGCCAGTTACCAATGACGGTAATTGAAGTTTAATCTCCTGGAGTGTGGGTTTTAGAGTATATATACACTAACTTTGATCCATCATTGGTTACAGATTGCTGGAGACTGGGGAACCATATTTTCCGGTATTTCTGACTTGCTGTATAATAAGGCAGAGGGAATTTGGGTCACCAGAGAAAGCTCTCAAGTAAGGGCCAAGGACACATAGATGGAATGATTAACAAGGTCTGTTTCAGACAACCAACTCAGACTTGGTGGGTAGCTGGGGCAATAGTAGTAGGTCAGAAAAGAATTCCCAGAAGAACAGTATCTCAGTCGGATGGGTGAATTTAACAGGCAAAAGGAAGAGTGGAGCATCACCAGCAGAGAGAAGAGTGTGTACAAAGGACTAAAAGCAAAGGCAAGCAGGACAGGACCCTTTAGAAAACTTGCAAATATGTGCATGTGCGTGTGTGTGTGCGCGTGCGCGTGTGTGTGTGTGTGTGTGTGTGTGTGTGTGTGTGTGTGATGGGGTTGGAAGACAGTGTCAAAAGGCCATGGTGGTAAGATGTGGTGCACCATTAAAGGTTTTGAAAACCAAGGAAAGGAATTCATCCTTCACATGCAGGGGGAGGGCAAGGTTAAGAAGCACTAAAGGTTTTAAGCAAGAGAATGAGGTGACCGCATGTGCATTTTGCAATCCTGGATGCACTGTAAAGCAGAGGCTGGGGGGAGGGAAGACTGGAGGCAGCCAATTAAGAGGTGGCCACAGTTACCCAAGAAGAGGTGGCCGTGGCTCCACTGAGGTAAGAGCAGCGAAGATGAAGAAAGATGAACAGATCGTGTGATAAAATTTGTCAGTTAGGTTGAGAAGAGGATGGATATGGTGCCTGGCTTATGGCTTAGGCAAGTGACTTGATAGAGGGTTACTTTACTGAGACAAGAAAGGGACGTGTTTTAGGGATGGGAAAGATGGCATGTTCAGTTTTGGTTGTGTCAGTTCTGAGGTGCCTGTGGAACATCCTAGTGGGGATATTGAGTGGACAGTGTGACACACAGAAATGAGGTTATGGGGAAGTTCAGTAGACAAAGTTATGCTTATCCTTAAGTTAGGGGATATTAACACATGTTTTAATTAAAAAGACACAAGTCAGAAGAAAGGAAAATGTTGGAAACATAGGTCAGGGACAGACAGCTGTCTCTGAGGCTCTGGTTGGTCACAGCCATTCTGGACACTGAGTGTCCAGATATCCAGGTTTCCTGGATAGCTGATGGTTTACATCCTTTAATTCTCAGTGATTTTAGAATTGTAGAAAAGGTAGGTATCAATAACCTGTTGGGTATAGTCTGAGAGAGTACTTGAGATTTAGTGTATACATTTTGTAATATTTAATTTGACTGTTCTTTTTAGTTATCGTTTTGAAATCTACATAGGCAGCTCTTCGACATACTTTCCTATGTAGGAATCCAGCTTTGTAAATTTATCCTCCACTTCTGCCCTTTGCAAACATTGTTTCCAAATTAGATTTCTTTGGGCTTTTATACCATGAGCCATCGCTCACTAGCTTTTGTAAAATTTTGTTTGCTCTCTGTTGACAATGAGTAAAGTACAGGAAATGCAAAATTTCTTGATAGGACTCTAGAAATGTACATCCATAAGAAATGACCAAACTACATTTCTCTGATCTACTAAATATGGAATAAGAAAACTGAACATTTGGCAGGTTGTGAAGGTAAACTGAGTTGACTTATGTAAAACTTTGAGCATCGTTACTGCATGTAGTATTGAGACAAAGTAGCTTGTGAAATCTGGGGAGAGGCAGCCCCTGCTTTCAAAAGTCTGCCATGCCTTCTCTTGCAGCCACCTCTCCTAGAGCAAACCAAGCGATTGTCTCAGAATCTTCCAGTGGACATCTTTGATGAGCATGGAGACCCCTTCCAAAGGCAGAGGGCACTGAGTGCCGTCAGTATCATCACCATCACCATGCAGGGTAAGCGCCTCCTCCCAGTGCAAGGGAACATTCCCCACCCTTCCCCAGTGCCCCAGAAGCCCTCTAACCAGCTCACTCTACTGTCCTTAAGACCGACTTCCTGTGCCTCTCGCAAGTATGTAAGCAAAGTGGCCTGGAGGAAGTGGACCCTCCCTGAGCTGAGTGCCACTCTGAGCAGGCCCCTGGACAAGCATGGGAACTGGCTTGCCCTGGGATGAGACTTCTGACCGAGAGCACAGACAGAGCCTCCTAAGCAAGCCGGGCAGTCGCAGGAGGTCTAAGTGACAGTGAGAGTCAACTAGAGAAGACTTTAGACTGTTCCAGGGAGATCGCAGTTGTTATTGAAGTTAGAGTCAGGAATCTGGCATGAGCAACAGAAGACCTGTGTAGATAAGCTGGATCCTGATTAATAGCAGGTAATAGGGCCCCAGTTAAGGGGTTGGTGTTCAAGTCCCTCCAAGAGCAGGTTCAGATGGTCCCCTTAGCATTTTTTGAGCCTAATGCATTACCTTGTTTGGCCTGCGTAAGTCCCTGAAATGGTGCCAGAGGAATTGGGGTGCGGCTGCCTACTGGCCTGAGCTCAAGCAACTGGTAGAGAGCCTTTCATTGCATACAGATACCCTTACCTGTCTCTCCTTCCCCTGAACACTGGTAGCTCCCCATTTCTCTGTTAGGTCATCGCTGTGGTCTGTCTTGAGAGGACATGGCTTGTGCCTGAGTTCCTCTCTCTCGCGGGGTCGCAGTCAGTCAGTGTTGACTCCTACATCTATATCTCAAGTCCTCAGTGCTAAATCAAAATGTAAAGATGACGTACTTGACTATAACACCTGCTGGCTGTAGGCGGGAAACTCTCTGCTGTACTGGGAAGGGCAGGACAGCCCTTCTGGCTAGTCACTTTGACTGATCATTGATTACGAGAGACCTGGGGGAAAAGAGGGAGGAAGCAATATATTCAGGCAGAGAGCAGCCAGACTGATTCAGAGCTGATTCCTTAATCCCTCCTTCTCCTTCTCCAGAACAAGAAAAACTACAGCAACCTTATCTCACATGTGGGGAAAACTTGTTATCCAAATACCTCGTGTGGGACTGTAGCCCCAAGTGGCTGCGCATTAAGAAGGCCCTGAGAACTGTGATGACCGACCCCTTTACCGAGCTGGCCATCACCACCTGCATTATAATCAACACTATCTTCCTGGCTGTGGAACGTCCCAGAATGGATGACAATCTTAGGAAAATACTGAAAACAGGGAATTGGGTAACTTCTGTAAAATATAAAGCATATTCCAAATGTTGAACGATAAGTCTTTTAAAGTCTAAAGCTTTTGTAAATGACCCAATCTAAACTAGGCCTTCGGTCTCTGTAAGTGGAATAGAGGGAAAAGGTGACATTTAGGATTTCATTTTAACCTTGTTTATCTCAGTAGTCTGTGGGCCCTCTTTTGGCTCTCTGGTACATTAAACCATCTCTTTAGTCACCCAGTAATAAGCCAGAGTAAGTAGAAATCTTAAACGTTCAGTTACTTGGGATGATCAACAAAGAGTTAACGGCATCCAAAGACCCAGAGTAAAGACTGCCGCGGTCCCCAGTGCTACCGATGACATCGTTTGTCAGAAAACAGTGCGGCTGCCATTACAAGGTCTTTGCCTGGGAGGCAAGTCAGGCCCTGGCAGCCGTGGCAGCTCTACTTTCCTGCGGGGACTGTGTGGAGCATTCAGGGTGAGGTGGGCCGGAACTTCTGGACTCGGGCCCTTTCAGTGTATTTTTCACCGGTTAGACCTATTTTCAGTTAAACTGAGAGAACGAAGTTAGGGAAACAGACTTTTCAAGGATGGTTCACTTTAATTCACAGTTCCTATGGAAGGTATTTTTCTTTGAGGGCAAATTGGTTTCCCAAAGATCAGAAAAAACCAAATAATTAGCCACTAGATGCTTTACCTTAATTCATTAATGGATTAACAGGGTAAAAAATCTCACCAGAATATCTTCAGACTGTGTGGTTAGATGAACTCCTCCTGGGTTCTTTCTGATGGAGGATATTTGCCCTTAGTTTTAGAGTTGTCATACACCTGCCCCTGCTTCCCCATTTTGGAGGTTAGGGGAGGAATCACCTGACTCTTCTTATCACCCTTCTAACTGCCAAGAAGCGGGTTTTGCCTCACTTTCAGCAGAATGGGAAACATTCCTCTTCTGTTCTGGCATCTGTGAGCTTGGCAGGGCAACACAGGGCTGGCACGGTGGAGAGGGACCAGAGAAAGGGAAGGCTTAGTGAGGCGCGTGTCACAACCAGATGTTTCCAGTGCAGGGACCTGAGGATGTACTGCACGAACAGCAGAAGTATTATTTATGTCTTTGTAGCCTCTGTAACTCCCTGAGAACATTCTTAAGTTTTTACTCTCGAGGGAAGATAGCTTCCTTTGCTCATTTTTTTTCTTTTTGTCCCACTGTAGGTTTTCACTGGCATTTTTGTAGCAGAAATGTGCCTAAAAATCATTGCACTCGATCCCTACCACTACTTTCGCAATGGCTGGAACATTTTCGATAGCATCGTTGCTGTTGTGAGTCTTACGGAAGCCCTAACTGCGAAGTGGGTATTCCTGCGTTCCTTCAGAGTGGTAAGGCTCTTTCTTATTTCACTGTGCAACTCAGCTGCCCTTGACTCTTTAAGGAGTCACGAATGAGTTCAGTGACTATCTTGGACAAAATCTTAATTCATCTTAGCCACAGAACAAAATGTGTGCTCCTTTTCCTCCCACTCCAGAATGGCCTCAAGAGTCCTAGAAAGTCTTCCCCCAGATGAACCCTTACACCTTGTCCCTACCAAGACTGGCCCACAGACAGCCAGCTGCAAATTGTGCCAGCTGTCTGCAGGTGCGGTCCTAGAACAAGACCCCTTCTCCGTGCTGCCGTCACATTTGTATCCCACAGTCTGTGCCCTTGACCCAGCAGTCTGGAGGCACTCTGCCTTGGATGAGCTGGCACGAGGGAAGTCCCCGAGATCAGGAAGTCACTGTATTCGCGGACTTTTCAGTCCACGCCATGGCGAATGGCCATGAGACAGAGCACAGGAGAATTATAAACGAAAAACTAGAGAACACACATCCGAGAGCTGAGAAGCCTCCAAGGTGACTCGGTCTGTTTTCTTCGACTGTAACAGAATACTAAAGACTGGGTAAATTATAAACAGTTAAAGTTTCTTTGGCTTCTGGTTCCAGAGGCTGGGAAGTCCAAGATGGAGGGGCTGTGTCTGGCAAGGGCTTCCGACTGCATCATAACTTGGTAGAAGGCAATCCCTGGTGAGAGAATGCACACGAGAGAAAGAAAAAGAGGGCCAGACTTCATCCTCTTATCAGAAAACCACTTTCCAGGCCGACTAACTACATGATAATGACATTTAATCCATCCACGAGGGCAGAACATTCCTTCAGAACCTAATTACCACTGAAAGATCCCACCTGTCAATGCTATCACAGTGGCAGTTAAATTTATTTTTTATCTGCGAATGTTTGCAATACATAATAATTGCGTCCATCTTGGAGAATTGGTACGAATACATATGATGCCTCAAGCATTTTTAGCCTCTCCTACTTCTCTTTCGTCCCTTTCCCAGGTCCCCTTCCTGGCTCCACAGTCTACCTCCCTGTTTCTACCATCTCTTTTATTTTGCTCTTTGAATTAATTATATTTTAGGTCACTCATATCAGAGAAACCATGCAATATTTAATCTTTTGTGTTTAATTTATTTCACTTAACGTTATGGTTAAGGTCCATCCATTTTCCTACAAATGACTCATATTTATTTTTCTTTATGGCTGAGTAATATTCATTGTGTGTGTATATACCACAATTTTCATTGTCCATTCATCTGTTAATGGGCACATGGCCTGCTTCCATAAGTTAGCTATTGTGAATTTTGCTGCTATAAGCATTGTTCTGCATGTATCACTATAATATACTTTGATTCTTTTGGGAAGATACCCAGAAGAGGAATAGCTGGGTCAAATGGACTTTGTATTTTTAGTTTTTCAAGGAATCGCCATACTGATTTCCATAGCAGTTGTACTAGTTTACATTCTCACCAACAATATTAAAAGGTTCTTTTTTCCCCACAATCTTGCCAGCATTTGTTGTTTTTTGATTTCTTGATGATAGCCATTCTTTCTGGAGTAAGATGAAATCACAGTGTTGTTTTGATCGGCATTTCTCTAATGGCCAAAAGTGCTAAACATTTTTTCATGTACTTATTGCCCATTTGTACTTCTTTTAAGAAGTATCTGTTCAATTGTCCATTTTTAATTGTCCTTTTTATTTTGAGGGGTCTAATATTTTTAGTTCTTTATACATAATCTAGATACTCATTCTCTGTCTGAATAGTTGGCAAAAATTTTTTCTGTTCTGTAGGTTGTCTCTTCACTCCGTTGATCGTTTCTTTTGCTGTGTGGAAGCTTTATAATTTAATATAATCCTGACACTGGGCTGGGTCTTAGAAGTCCCTGAAGCTGAAATAAGGAACTTAACTCACTGTTTTGTAGAATAAGCTTGCAGACTTGCTGACTCCCATCATGAAAAAAGAATTTTCAGTATGTATCAGTAAGAGGCACAGGAAGGGTCTATTAGGCAGAGATTTAGGATACATTCAAGAGTGAAGTGTGAGTGCTCAGAGAAATAAGACCAGTTATTTCCTGGAACAGGGAAATTTATGCTTCTCTTGAAAAGGTGGAAAGTCCAGGAAAATGTGGCCTACCCCCTGTATGAGTATTGGCCCATTCTATAGGCGTGGGCATTTTTTTTTTTTTTGTAATTAAAACATTCTTTGGATTCTCTCAATCATGCACTTCCCCACCCTTCTCCCATATGGTAGGACACTCCAGGAACTCTCTGGAACCATGAGAAGACTTTCTGAGTTCCCTGGCTCCCTTAAACCCCTCTTCCCTCCAGCTCTCCATAACTAGTATCAGAAAAAGCTAAAGGATTTGAGTTTTCTGACAGCTGAGAGTCTCAGACTGGGAGAAAAGGGACAAGAAGGCGGTTGAGGCTTTCTTAGGGAAGAGAGAAGGAAAAACAAAGTACACCAGTGGGCTCCTTCTCAGTTTGAGCTTATGACCTTCGGTTGAGAGACAGAGACGGGGACAGAGAGGGACAGGGAGAGAGAAGAAAGGAGGAGTTTAGAGGATGTTCTTTGAGCTGAAGTGTTTAGGACCTGAAGCTGTGCATGATTTGAGGAGCTCTCTTTCCTCAGGTGTCACCGCAAAGGCCGGTCTTCTCCGCGGTGCCTCTTTGCGTTCCCCATGCCGGGTGCATGAGAAGCTTAGCTTGAGACACCGGGTGGGCCCTCCCCAGATGTGTCTCCTGGTGAGCACATTTCAGGTCCCTTCGACCCAGGAGTGGAGTATGTTGACCTTAGGCGGCGCCTGACAAGGCAGCCACACGTCGTAGAGGACACCTCTCGACACCTTCCCATTTCTGGTTAGAGGGAACACGTGCCTCTCGTCTGTGGTGCTTTTGCATAGAGCACTCATTTTCTAGGCTCCGGAGTCTCTGACTGCTGGAGAGGAAGAACCTACAGCCCAGGAGCTTGTGGACGGAGAGAGAGAGGAAGGAAAAGAGCTGAGCTACGCTTCAGAGGGGAAGGGGCTGAGGGAAGTGGGGCAGGAAATAATAAGTCTTTTGACTGCACTGATCAAAGTCCAGGTCTCAGTGCTCTTTATTTTTTCTTTTTTTTTTTTTTACCTTTTGTGACTGGCTCACCGAGAGACAGTATCACTGGGCCGGGTCTGAGAAGATCCCTGAAGCTGAAGTGAAGAGCTCAACCCACCCTGTTTTAGAATAACTCTGCAGGCTCACTGACTCCTGTTACAGAAGAAGAATTTTCAGAGTCACAGGAAGGGTTTATTAGGCAGAGATTTAGGACACAGTCCTCAGCAAAGGGCTAGTTCTGAGAGAAATGAGACACATTATTTCCTGGAACAGGGAACATTTATGCTTCTCTTGAAGGGACAGAAAGCCGAGGAAAAGGTGGCCCCTGCCCAGAAGGGTACTGGCCCACTCTGCAGATATGGACCCCTGTTCTTGTTCTTATTGTTTTGATAAATTAAAACATTCTTTGGATTTGCTCAACCTGCTTCTTTATCTTGGGATCAGGTTCCTGCTCTTTACTTTCTCAATTAAGTCAGCTTTTATGGATGAATAGTACCTCACTGTGTATGTATATATGTGTGTGTGTGCATATATGTGTGTGTGTGCTATAATCACATTTTCTTTACCTATTTATCAGTTAATAGGCACTTCGAGTATTTCCATCTACTCTTTTGTGTATAGTGCTATAGCAACTGTGACTGCAGCGATCACTTCAACACGCTGATTTCATTTCCATTTGTGTCTATATCCAGGAGTGAGGCAGCTGGATCATATGGTAGATCTATTTTTAATTTGGGGGGGAATTTCCACACGGTTTTCTATAACTATACTAATTTACATCCCCAGCAACAGTGTGCAGGGGTTCTCTTTTCTCCACACACTCACTGGTACTTCTATTTTGTGTTTTTTATAATAGCCATTTTTGCTGGAGTGAGCTGGTGTTCTCATTGTGGTTTTTTTCTCACTGGGGTTTTGATTTGCATTTCTCTGATGATTAGTGATGTTGAATATTTTTTCCTACACTTGTTGGCCATTTATAATGTCTTCTTTTCAGAAATGTTTATTTACATCTATTTCTCATTTTTTTAAAATTTTATTTTAATGGTACCTTTTCGATGTACATATTGATAACATTCATCATTGGGGATTTGTACCTGTACATGATATACCTTGTTGCTTCTTTTTTTCCCGTTCCCCTCCCCTCACCCCCTCCTCCCTCCCTATTTACAAAAGCTTTGTTTCCATTTTTTCCTTCCATTTCTTATTTCTCTTGTCCCTCTGTTCCTTTCCCCCTCCCTTGTTCCCTTTCCCATTCGGACATTTTCTTCCCTTTCCCAATATGATACATTTTAGTCTTTATTTACACTTCAGTTTCTCACACCAGAGAAACTATGTGGTATTTAAACATGTGTGCTATTTCCCATTTTAAAATCAGGTTATTTGTTTTTGCTTTTCACTGTAGAGGTTTTTGCTTAGTTCTTTATATATTTAATTATTACTGTCTTATCCAGTGTATATTTTGCAACTTTTCTCCTGTTCTGCAGGTTGTCTCTTAAAGACAAGGGTGGCACCCCAGGGCCTCCAATAAGCTGCTTGAGAAATAGTAAACTCCTAACATACTAGGGTGGAGTCCACAGGGCTCCACTGAGCCACTTGAGAAACAGAATCCCTCCCATTTATCTCCATAATAAAAAAATTGGTAATTGTTTTGTTTAAATCCGTAGATATGGAAACCTCTTTTTCAGCATTTAAGAGAGAAAAAATTATTTATTGACTCGAGCACTACTTTTGCATGCTCACAGCTAGTTGAGTTGAGCCTCACTGGCTATTCTCTTTGCTCTGCTCAGGGTCTCAAGTATGCTTCCAAATTACCTGAATTTCTGGTAGAAGAAACAGGAAGGGGATCTAACCTGGTTCTGAAGCGAAGAGGGAGAAAGGCTATATGTTCCCTGAAAAGTGAGACTTTAGTTCTTATCTATAAAGATGAGATTTGCTGGTGTCTGTGAGGTCAGCTGAAAAAGAAAATGGCAAACAACCATGGCAGAACTATGTGGACTGGAATGTTCCCTGAGACAGTAACTCGGTAAGGATGCCTAGAGGTAAAATGCCGTCTAGAGGAAAAGCACAGATAAGACTGTGAGTTCAGAAAGGGACAGGTTGGAGAAGGTAGCTACTCAAGCAGGAGACCGAGTTACTGATAGTTATTTTTCTTTTAAAGAGCGAGAAAGCTAAGCAAAGTATCAGGGAGAACAAAAACATGGGAGCAAAAAGGCACACTAAACTCCAGGTCACACACATCGCGCCTGCACAGTCTGCTCCATGGCAGAGTTAATAACACGCTGCCTGGCAGCGTGCAAACCATGTGACCATGTAGGGTTGCCACCAGGGCAGATGTGCCTGGGGCACACCACAGGCTTCTGCACGAGCCTGCCCTGGCATGAAGTGGTGCGAGCTTGCCTTAGGCACAGTGCGAAGTGGCACAGCCTGGAGTAGGGGTGCAGGCAGCCAGATGCTGGACCACTAATTTCTCTCACCCACAAATGAAACAAAACTGCTCTTACTGTCACATCTGGGGACACGCACTACTGCACTGGAATGCAGCCAACCGGGATCATGAACTCAGCATCAGTAACAAAGGAATAAAGTTTAAAAGGAGACACTTTATTTGTAAGAAGGAAAAAACTAGAAGACATTAATTCTGTACCCATACATGATGTATCTTGGTTCTCCCCCCTCTCCCCCCCTCCCCTCTGCACCCTCCCTCCCTATTTACAGCAGGTTCATCCATCATTTTCCACACTTTCCCTTTCCCCTCTTGTAATGAATGTGACCATTGTATGTAGAATGTACCAATACATGTTCTTGGTTTAAAATAAAAAAAAAAAAAAACAAAAAAAACAAAAAAAAAACTAGAAGACAGAAATCTGCCCCATTTGAGGTAAGAGGAGGCGGCCTTGGAAGACGGATACCTTCAGGCCTTTGTCCTCAGCTTCCTTTTATTATGTTTTGGGGGACTGTCCCCTCCAGGTCAATACATGGAACTTGTCACAACCTGATTGGCTTTCTGGGCCACAGGACCCTAAACCCAGACACCCTCACCCACGTGCACACTGCTAGATGGGCTTTTGTTTGTTTTCTCCCTGCGTACTTGTACTTGTCCGGGCCTTACCGCTGGGATTTACAGGTTGGTTAGGTTACATATAAAGTCTAGTTGGATGCTGTGTATCTAGTGCAGTAATATAGAGTGGGAATATATATATATTTTTATATAGTTTTCCCTGAGATAGTATCCCCCTCCTGCTTTTGTCTTCTTTGCATTTTATGGGAGGTGGGGAGGGGGGTCATGTCTGAGCACCTGGCTTCCCTTGCTTTTCAGTCCTCCCTCTTTTATTGTTAATTTCTCCCTCCAGTAAAGTGCTAACTCTTTCTAGTCAGGTTTACCCAGAAAGCCTAACAAGGCCCTTGTTCTGTTCTTCCCCTGCCTATAGACACTTTCCCCCTAAATTTCCTACTGGCTGGCTTGCCAAGATTATGTTCCCAGGATCTGGGGTGCTGTGGGATCTTTCTAGAGATTTTTTTTTCCAAGTTCTTGTCAAAGTTCTTGAACAAAGAATTGGACAAAAGTAAAAAAGGTAGAGTTTTGCAAACATTAAAAGTAGGAAAAGAAGTATGCTCTGCAGAGTGAGAGCAGGCCACTGAGAGCCCAGTGGCCACGAGGTTAAGGGTGGCCATCATTTTTATCCCCCATTCTCCAGGCTAACGTGAGATCTAGACTGTCCTATCAAGAGCCTGCATGATCTGTAAGAATTGAAGATAGCATTTTCTGATTGGTCCCAGATGCAGCGCTTGGGAACTGGTTTTGTTGTTTTGTTTTGTTTTTTTTTTTGTCTTTGGATGAGTCCTGGATCTCTGTGATTTACAGGTCGTGCCCACTTGCTCAGCTGGCTGGCCACGCTGTACTCCTCTGTCTTAAGATCATAGAAAGAAAGCCTTCATTTTTTTCTACATTCAGTATGGCGCTAGTTAATGGGCTTGTTATATAGTGCCCTAATTATATTGAGGTGTGTTCCTAGTATACCTAATTTGTTCAGGGTTTTTTTTTTTTTTATCATGGAGGGTTGTTGAGTCTTGTAAAATGTGTTTTCTACATCTACTGAGATGATTATCTGGGTTTTGTTTTGTATTCTGTTGATGTGGTATGTCACATTTATTGACTTGTGTACATCGAACCATTCTTGTATCTCTGAATGAGTTCCACTTCATGATGGTGAATACTCTTTTAATGTCCTGTTATACTTGGGATACCGGCTTGCACCTTTCTCTTTTGTTGTGTCCCTTTTCTGGTTTTGATATCAGGGAATGCTAGTCTTGAAGAATAAGTTTGAAAGAATTTCCTCCTCTTCATTTTTTTTGGAATAATTTGATAAGAATTGTTATTAATTCATGTTAGTTCTTTTTAAACTGGTGGGTAGCCCCAAAATCTTACTCTTCCAGTGTCAATTTAAAAGCTCAAAGTCCAGAATCTTACCTATATTACTTATGAATGGGACAATTCACTGTGAAGGAAATTCCCACCAGCTTCATACCTGCAAGATGAAATGAGTTATCTGCTTCTAAAAATATAATGGTAGTGCCACTTGACAGGATTTGAGGAAATTCCCAAAGGAGAGGTAGAGACCCTCAACTCACTCTACCATAGAATTTAGGTTTTCAGATTTGCTGACTCCCATCACAGTAAAAGAATTTTCAGGACACAGTGGAAGAGTTATAAAGAATTAGAAATTTACAAGTTCAGACTCAAAGAAATAGGGTATTAGAGAAAGAGAGAGAGATCATTTCCTTGAACTGGGACATTTATGTTTCTCTTGAGAGGCTGGAAACTCTGTAGGAAGTTCCATCTTGGGTCTTGGTTTATAAAGAAAAGGATGACCCACCTACAGAAAGATTATGGCCCATTCATAGAGAAACCTTATTTTACAGGTGAAAAAAGCTGGTCTGTTCACAGGTGGAAAAGGCCATTTTGCAGGTGAAAGGGAAGAAGAGAAAAAAATTAAACCAGGACAGTATCTTAAGGTCACAGGGTTTTAAACTATTTATTTATTTACTTATATTAGTAGATATTTGCAGTACCTAACGTTTACATTCCTTGTGCAGAGATGGTACATGTACATGACATATCTTTTTTTTTTTTTTTTTTTTTTTTTTTTTTTTTT